>JAJLWW010000104.1:0-91571 GCA_030570935.1 Geotrichum klebahnii
AGTTAATGTTCAGTAGATTTATCACCCCATAGCAGCTAAGAATGCCACAGTAGCCTGTAGGCCTTCTTTGCTATTAAGGAGCTTTGAAAGATCCAAAGCAGGTGAAACTTGTCGTAATAGTTCTCGTGGTCCTTCGAGATTGGGACAGCTTACAAGCATGTGTTCAACAGTTTTCTCCTGTTCATCCCCACAGTTGCAAATGACCTGGTGTGCTCCGTTCGTTCGGAAGTGCTTACCCAGAAGGCCATGGCCAGTTCTGAATTGCACAATATTGCTAAGAGTGCGCCTTGTAGCATGGCGCAAGACATCCTTTATAATCAATTTCGGTACTCTGACATTGCATTTGGCATCTTTTACTATCTTGCGATACCATTCGCCTTTTTCGTCTGCATCGTATCTCTCTTGCCATCTAGTGATAAGGGCTTGTTTTGATCTGTAGATAGCTTCCTTTCTGTTGTTCCAATGGGGGCTAGGTGTCGTGTCTACGGTTTCCGATAAAAATCCCTTACCGCTAAATTTTCAATTGTTTCTAACAATTATTTTCTGAATGTCAGTTTTTGAGTTTTTTCAGAATTTGGCTCGATGGTTTAGTGGTATAATTCTCGCTTAGGGTTTCTAAGCACGATTGCGAGAGGTCCCGGGTTCAATTCCCGGTTGAGCCCTTCTTTTTTTCTAAAAAACGAATATAAATTTCTAGTATTGTTAAATAAATAATCCGGTTTAGATTTCATTTTTTGTTTTTTCAATTTTCCTATGCAACTTGTCGCCTTTTATTGCGATTATTGCGACACATAGAATATCGAATGGGAATAATGACATGACGGCCAATTGCAGTTCCGGGTATGCTGCATCTTAAAGTCTCAATATCCAATGGCTGGTTGCAAATTGACCTCAGTCTTGTTAAATATTACGCCACCGCCTACTTTTGTATTAATTAACCCCTAAGGCCAAGCCACAATTGTATGCTCAAAGTATTAGATCACGTGCTTTTGTGTGTGCCACAGTAGTTACCTAGCCACATATCACGTGTCACTTCGCCATTTGGACTTGAAAGTTCGACTAATTTCACTTGAACCCCAGAATGTTGCCCATACAAACAAACAACGAAACTCTGAACTGAAGTTTGATTTCAAATAAGGCCAACTTAAACCATAGGTTAAAATGATTACTTGCGCAACTATCGTTAGAGGAAAGGAGCGGATTCGAACAAGTATAAATTAGACACTTGCTGCCAATTTTTTTTACTTCTTCCTTAAATCCTTCCTTCTTTCTTCATCTTTTGTATCGCAATTTTCTTGTATCACAAAACAGCAATATTTCAACTTCATAATGTCTGCTCAACCACCTTCAGGAACTCTCCGTCTTGGATCCAAGGCTCCCAACTTCCAGTCTGAAACCTCCACTGGCCCTATCGACTTTTACGAGTTTGCCGGTGACAAGTGGGTTGTTCTCTTTTCTCACCCTGATGATTTCACTCCCGTATGCACAACCGAGTTGGGTGCATTTGCAAAGTTGGAGCCTGAATTCACCAAGCGTGGTGTCAAGTTGCTCGGTCTGAGTGCTAACGAGCCTGAGTCTCACCGTGAGTGGATTAAGGATATCAATGAGCTGTCCCAAACCAATCTTACTTTCCCCATTGTGGCTGATCCTTTACGTAAGGTTGCTACTTTGTATGACATGATTGACTACCAGGATGCTTCCAATGTTGATGACAAGGGAGTCCAATTCACTATCCGCTCTGTGTTTATCATTGACCCCAAGAAGACCATTCGTCTGATTATCTCCTACCCTGCCTCGACTGGTCGTAACACCGCTGAGGTCCTGCGTGTTGTCGACTCTCTGCAATTGGGTGACAAGAACAGAATTACCACTCCTATCAACTGGACTCCTGGTGATGATGTTATTGTTCACCCCTCCGTTTCCAACGAAGAGGCTAAGACCTTGTTCCCCAAGTTCAAGATTGTGAAGCCTTACCTCAGATTCACTCCTCTTGAAGTTGAGCAATAGAAGAACTAAAAGTGGAAATGATTAGCCAAGACATTATGGATCTTGATATATAATGAAAATAGTTGAATTAATTTTGAAATGATGATTGAAGAAAATAAAATTGGGAGAGATCTTTGTAGAAAATAAGGTGAAGTGGCTCTCATCCCAAATATTGTCCATTCGTAATCCGCTACTCATTTTTACAGTACTCTGCATTGTAAATAGAGCATGAAATTATGGTGGAGGATACCAGAGAGAACCAGACTTGGTTATGAATACTTAATTGTCATGTGTTAAACATGTTGATGCTATGCAATTCCAACATCATACATTTGATAGCAAGGACGATTAATCATATTAATTCAAGGTCAAAATAAGGAACAGTATTTCATCGCTATGACCTGTAATTTATGAAAAAATGTGCCCTCGGTCTTCGATTTTTTGTCTTTTTCCATAGAATAACCTTGTAATGGTATTTGGATTCGAGGGTTTGACATCAAGCTTTGTACTTGAAAATGCGGTAAAAAGTTTATTAGCACTTTTTATTTTAACCTGAGCTACATGATTTCATGAGTGTCAATACTATATAAATGAGAATCTCTATGTGGAAAAGTTTTAATGGTATTTATAAAGAAGCGATTGGATTTATATTTTATTCTGTTATACCTCAATTATGTTACAATCGACCCTAGGGACTTTACCGGTTGTCTTCGATATATATATAATGTTCTAATTATACTAAATAACTTGATTCAGTGTCAATGTTTTGAAATTTTGGACAGTAAGTCCGACTGAAGCTGTCTTTCAAATATTCACACCGCTCTTATTGAACGGGATTAAAATCTTTCTTGTATATTCTCATATCCATAGAGTAGCCTGGTTTATTCACAATTGTTTAACTATCTCTGTTGTTATGTTACGTCCTTTTCTGAGTCTTTTTAAAATCAAATTGTTCTAAGCTTTTCCCTCATATTCAAAATTGTGGTCACAAACCAACATAGCATCAAGTTCTTCAATTTAGCCATCATCTCCTTTACAATATTTCCATCAAAATTCATGTTCAAATTTAATCTCAATATTGGAATTGTATTTCATTTTGGTGTCAGGTAAATAGAATAAGCTATACAGATCTTTATTACACAGTTTTATATTACCTCTTCAAGAATGGCAAAACATTTGGACGATAGCAAATATCCAGTTTAGAAAATAGTTTAAGAGACCAACTTTTAACGAAGTCAATGTTAAATCTCGGACAAGGTTAAAAAGAGTTCAATTGGCAATTACAATTCATTTATCTCTAAATTTGTTCAGAATTCAGGCATTATTTGAACTAATCAATCGTACTCTCTGTTGAAATTTATTTTTATATAAAAGGTACGATAAATAATGGAATGGATAACGGTTTTGTAATCAATTCCTAGACATTTTATCTCAAACAGAAGAAAAATTGAATGATTTGAACCCTTCCTTTTTGAGGGTTAATTTAACCTGAACTGTTCGGATACATAGTTTGATCAAACCTTCAAACGTTTGCTATAAAAGCAAGTAAAGAGGGTTTTCAATACCAAGTTTTTCTATCACTATCAGTTTAAAGTTTTCCTTATCTTTTTTTTAGAAAAATTAAACTATTCAACTGTTTGTACTTTAACTGAGAACTGTACTTTCCTGGGCAATGGTTTCAGCTAATAAATAGTGATTCTTTAATTTGTTTTTTCCGCTATTTTTGTGTGGTTACATCTACAAAGAAGTTAATAAGATATTCTAATATTCACTAGAAATGAATTTCATATATTTCTATAATAAGTCAACCTAGTTTTATTTTCTGGTAACATATGGAAATGAATGTCTGAGAAGGTCAACTTGGCATCACGCGTTGACGTACATCCTGACGAATTTCATGATATCAGAATCCTAAATGAAATGGAAATTATACACTGATTAGAATTAAATCAAATTTCTTGCTAATTTGATATTTTAACAAAGGTCATTACATTGAAACCCGGATGTGTTATATTTATGCCAATGCAAAGGTATGTAATTTTATTAGATATGTATATACTGTAAATAATAAATTTTCATTCCGATAGTCCAATATGCTGTATATGTGATAATTGAAGCCATACTGTTGTACCTTGAATCTTACTATGACAACCAAAAAGACAGGACCAAAGCCGTGTCAATTATGGTTTCTTTTCCAAAAGCAGCTTTGAATGCAAGCCAAACGTAAACTACTGTCGCGTTTTCTCTTCCGGCTTGAAATGACACGATTGGTGCAAATAATTTTAATGTTTCTTTTAATTATATCAAAGTAGGTAGTCAAGCCCAATAATACTTGGATATGATCATTAATCATGTCCCCCTTCGAATTCTTGTCGTAAAAACCCAAAAAAATATAAGAGCCCCTAATATGGATGATTATATGATAGACTGGAATTCACAGTCTGAACAGGAGTTAGATACATTTAACTAACCTCCTCGTATATCTAGGAAATCTAATGTAGACGGAGATCAAATATAAGGAATTATTTCTACAAGTGGGAGCCGGGCACACCTTTGTAAAAAGAGTCCTATTGCAACAATCATTCCAAGAAAAAAAAAAAAAAAGAAACCCTCTAATTTTTTTTAACTTTGATTCAGAAAAGTACTGTATCGTGATATCAGACTGTATATGTTTTTTAGGAGAAAAAATAAGGAGAATGGGAAAATGCCTTCAGCTTCAAATAAAGTTCGTTGTTGCGACTGAAGAAATGATAATCATGCCTGATTGGTTTGTTGTAGAGTGCAGTTAAAGGATTTGAAGGTTGCTTCATTGGCGTCAAGTCGTCAGTCAGTACGATCTACATCAATGGAAATGTTTACTATGTATTGAATCTCAGAAGTGTCGTAAAAATGAGGAATACCGGAAGCCTTATACGGTTTGCGTTATGGAGTGGATGAATCAACCACTGCGATACAGCCAAATGAAACCGTTAGAACTATTTCTTCTTTTAGTACCATTGAATCTCAATATCAGGTCCACCTAAAAATTAGCTTTTGCAACATAAGGCTTGGCTTCACTGCACTACATAACTAATTAAGATGGAATTATATTCTTCTTATTTGATATGTGGACTACGCCTATTGAATTTTGAGTTGCAAAAGTTTGTAATATCAATGCAGTCCTCTTAAGAAAAATGATGGCCCAAATCAACTACAACTAAGAATCACTTACATCATACATATTTTGATATTGCGTAAAAGCTAAAATTATTGGTATTTTGTGATAACTTGAAGATAAAAATAATAAAAGAGAATCAAATACAACCTATTTGCAGCTACAAACCTATTTATCTGGTATACTTCTTTACTTCAATTTGGAGAATAACTTTGATAATAACATATACTAAAAAAGAAGTCAATTTTATTTTTACTCTAAAATGCATCCTCGATGTACTACTTATGAAGTCATCCTAACCTCCATATATGATTAGTATGTTGTTAAATCAAGTTAAATACATTTACATCATTCCGAATTGGTGAATCCTAATGAAGAACATGTTTTTCGATCAGATATTTATTTCTCTCTAGCAGCTGGTTCCGACATGTCACATAGGAATCAGGTACAAATGATTTCTGAGTGTCATATTTTCATTCTGTCCGTTTTAAAGTACTATATATAGTAAACTCATAAAATGGGCTACCAACATACACAAATAGATGCAAATTACAAAAAAAATGTAGACCAGTTAGTTAAAATAAAGTGTAATCTGTTATTATTAAAATTTAAATTTGTTTTCATAATATATCAATCAATTTAATGATCTTTACTATGTACCTGTTTTACAGGTATGCCAAAAAGCTGACATGCCGTTCAATCCCTTGTGCATAGTAAATAACGCTCTCTAAATAGGCATTTAAATAGAAGCTTTAAAAAGGCCCATTTCAGGATGGGGAGTATATCTGACATAGGAGGTATCAGAACTAAGACCTTTTGAAATGGTTCCTATTGTTTTTATTAATATTATCAGTCTGCCAGAAGTTGACTATGGTACATTAAATTCTTTAAGAGTCCGCAGCCCTGAAACAATCGGCCTGTGCCAATTTAACTACCCTTAGTTTGTACCTTTTAGTATGTCATTTTTAGATTGGAAATGATGGAAGGGCCACATCCCATGAGGGAAGTCATAACGGCAGAACTGAGTTCAAAGGTTTGGTACATTGACAAGTATTTTCAAGTGGCACATATTTGCATTATATTAATTTGTTTTCTCTTATGATTATTTTTATATCAAACTTATTTGGTTTATATGAATAAATAATGTGGAAGTTGCATGGCCATCATATTTGAGTTGAACCGGCGGTCGTTCTTCAATGTTACAACTCCATGATTCAAATTCAATGATACAATCTCTAAATTCATGTTCCAGGATTTGATATGAAATATGTCCAAGAACTACTTTAAATATATATAAGCCTTCAAAATTGAACTTGATTTCCATTCTGAAGCACACGTTGTACCTTTGATGTAAATGCTTCAAAAGTGATGTACAGTTCTGAATTTAATAAAATAGTGATTCAGTTCTGGTAGCATGCATAGTGATTCAATTCACATGTTCAGATAGACATTATGGAATATTATTCATTTCAATTTATAAAGTTGTCACAGCAGAAAAGGGTTGCTTCAGGAGCATAACTAGCGCCATTCATCCATCTTGGCTTTAATAATGCGTACTTCTTGGTTGAATGGTCATAGCTAAATATACTTCGTGCATGCCGTTGAGCTCATTTATAGTATATATTGAGGTGAAGTTAAATCTGGGCATAGGTTTGATGCCCCATATACCTCCCCTCATTGACAGCGGATGCTCACAGACAGGTTTGGCTAAGTCGATATGGAAGGACCTAATAAAGAAAAATAACCAGAATCCATGCAGAAATAGAATTCTTAAATGTGCATTTTAATATACCCGGGTATACAAATCATCTCTTGGAATTATTTTTTTTTCCTTTTACCCCCTTCAACTGTTCCTATGTTTTCCTGTGGTTAGTGCACTCCCTACTATACTCCCTTCGATTTAAGCCATATGATTTCTTTTCAACGAAATATTAAAAAATATAGGGTTTAAAATTTGACCGGTAAAAATCCCAGGAATGGTAGTAATCGAGTATCCACACTTTTCACACTTTCATCAAGGCTCATGAAAGGATGACTCAAGAGAGGATGATCCCGCCAATCATGGCATGAAATGACGTCTGATGACTTCATGATTAAATGTCACTGTTACTTTCTGTCATAGCGCATACTTTATAATATACAGTATATAAAATAAAAATAGTGCAAAAGAGAAAAAAGGTTTGAAGTCGTATTGGCATCAAGATTTGGTTTTTTCAAAAGATTTTAACGTTTAATGAAGAACGTATTTTGTTTAAAAAGATTGTAAACGGTTGGAGTAACAGTATTATTCCTGCGCTGATTCGTATAAATTAATTCTCCAGAACTTAATCGATTCCTGGACTGATATAGAGTCTGGGTAAAATACCTACTACATACTTTTCATTTTTACGTTTTAACTTTATTTTTTTTGTCAAAAATCATTTCTGGTTCATGTCTTGCACATAGTGTTTTGATGAATAAAAATAATAATATCCAATATTTCAGATATGTAAAAACAGACAAGAACAAACAATGGACGATCTATGCGGAAGTTTAAAATAACAAAGTGTTGAATATCACAAACCTCCCAGCTGGTATCACCAAGTCTTCCACACTATAATCAATACTCGGACACAAAATCATCAATTTTAATTCTAGTATTTGTTTATCGAGGGATTTTATTACTTCTTGATCAAGTAGTAATTTTCCTGTTTTTGAGAAAGTAGCCAACAAAACTAAGTCATCTATACGTTTTTTTGGCTTAGGTTGACATTTTAAAGTTTCTAGAAGAAAAAAAAAATACAGACATGTACAAGTACTTGTCTCATTAAAACAAGAACAGTCCACACATATTCAATTCTCTGACCATATCGACGAGAGACAGAACCCACATAGTTAGTGATTATTAGGGTCAATTCGTTATATTGCGACTGGTTTTTAAAAAAATTTTATTTAAAAAATTTTTACAATGCACGCTACGAGGGCCACAGTGACTTAAATTAGTGAAATGTAGGAATACTTTATATTGTGGAGATGGTACAGAAAGAAGAAAGAAAGCAAGATTCACACCTAAAACTTTTATTTCATCGCTCAAAAGAATAAGAAGAAAACTTCCCACTCCCCAAACTAGTGCATCGGTACCGATATTATGTGGTGATATTTCCAAAGTTGTTGAACTTGACTTTGTTTCTTTTTACATTTATTTTTAATATAGTTTGGTATTTATTTGTTTATTTTTTATGTTTATTTTTTATGGATTTTATTCAGTTACGGGTCTTCAGATGTCTTCTTTCTCTCGGAAACAAAAAATTAAGAGATAAGTAAACAGGAGGTTGTTAATATGGTATGGAGACATGATTTTTGCGAATAATCTAAACAAAAATAAAATCAGAATCATTCTTGAATCGAATTATAAAAGGCCATCTACATTCCTATAATATATACTGGTTTTTTTTTCTTCTCACTTTTCTACAGACCACCTTACTCCATGAATTACCTTCGTTAAAGTCATTACATTCATTTCATTTCGACTTATAATATAAACCAAAAAAAAAAAACAATCTGCTTTTAATTCAACTCACTACAGTCCAAGCATGCTGTACAATTTAATTTCCATTCTACTGCTGACCAGTAATCTGAGTCTCGGGCAGGCTAAAGTTCTGTACCACAATCATGACTCGAATTTTCTTAATACAACGAATTCTACTGCAGGAGCTCAGCCTGAAGTTCCCTCTGGATATAGCCCTGTGTTTCCTTCTGGATCTAAGCCTGAAGTGCCATCAGTATCTCAGCCTGTTTACCCGTCTGGCACTATGATTGTGGTTCCCTCTGGTTCCAAGTCTGAGATTCCTTCTGGATCCAAGCCTGAAGTTTCCTCTGGATCTAATCCTGAAGTTCCCCCAGAATCTAACTCTGGAGACGTTTTATCCGAGAAGCCCGGTTCCAATTCCAATTCCAATTCCAATTCTAATTCCAATTCCGACTCAGAGTACCACCGTGACGATGATGCCATCCGACAAGCGTTGACATACGACGAAATGAAAAGTTCAGTTAAGCATAAGGGTCAGGATTATACTTATAATGCCACAAATTTGGAACAATGGAAGGACGAAATGTTCCCTGAAGCCGAGATCAAGATTGATTTGGTTTGGAACGTAACCCATGACTATTATGCTCCAGACGGGGAGTACATTTCTGGTTTCTTTATTAACGGTCAAACTCCTGGACCCGCCATCATTGCCAACGAAAATGATTGGATCAGAGTTGTTGTCAATAACTATCTGCCCGTCCCTATGACTGTTCATTTCCACGGAATTGATCAAGCATACACTCCCTGGTCTGATGGAATGCCCGGTGTTACACAGTACCCCATTCTCTCGGGTGGCACATATGCTTATATCTTCCAGTTCAAAAACCAGCACGGTGCTTTTTGGTATCATGCCCATTACAGAGCATACTCTCAAGATGGTATCATGGGTCCTATTTATATTGTCCCTGCTCCCCATGTGTCTCGTCCTTATAGTCAGATCGAGGGCATTTCTCAAGAGGATGCGGCTTATATCCAAAACACTTTGGAGAAAAATCCAACCAACGTCATTGTTCATGATGGATACTCACATGTTAGTGATGATATTCTTGTCCGCTTGTACCGTGATAACATTATTCCTACATGTGCCCAGTCGGTTCTGGTCAACGGAAAAGGTCGGGTCACCTGTCACTCTGCTGAAGATATCAGTAAGGCTTCTGGTATTCGTGGAAACATTGGTTTTGAAGGTCCTTTGACTTATGACGAAATGGGATGTGCAGGAGGATTTCCAGTTGAGAGTGTTCAGAAGGCGAAGGCATTAGGTGTTTCAGGTTATTTGAAATGTTCAGCTACTGATTCTGACCGTGAAATCATTTACACCAATGGCCAAAAATACATTTTCATGAACATTTATAACATGGCTGCAGAAACTGAAAAGGTATTTTCCATTGATGAGCATGACTTGATTGTGTTGGCTGTTGATGGTATGTTTGTGGAACCCGAGGTTGTTCAGCAAATCAATCTCCCCATTGCTACTCGATACACTATTCTGGTTAAAGCCAAGGAAGGTGTCAAAGAGGGAGCTGCTTTTGGTTTTAGATTTGCTTCCACTGAGGTTTTCCAGGTCCTTGAAGGCTTTGCCCTTTTTGTTTATGGCAACTCTACTGGTCATGAGTCCTACTACCAGGCTCTAGATGATGCTCCTAGTCAGAGAATCCAAGACATTGGAGGTAGTTTGATTTCCAACGACTCTAAGCGCATTGAGTTTGAAGAATTAACTCCTCTTGGAGATTACTATGCTCCTAAGGAAGGCCCTGCTGATCACACAATCAATCTTTTATTGAATAGCACAGGTGGAGTTCATTTCTCGATTTTCAAGTCACAAACCCTGTTCATGCCTGGAGCCGAATTAGATGCACCTTACCTTCTGCAGACTGATCCTAGTAAGCTTGACTTTGCCAACATTCCTGCTGCCATTGATACAGGTATCAAGCTTGGTGACGTTGTTGATCTTGTTGTTGATAATACTGTGTTACTTGATCATCCCTTCCACATGCACGGTCATAGTTTCAGCGTTATCAGCAAGTCTAAAACTGAGAACTTTCAGTACTCTGATGTTGCTGAGGCACTTAGACGTGATCCATCTTCAATTGATTTCAAGGGTTCTGCCTTTGTGGACACTGTGAATGTTCCCAAGGGTGGCCATGTTGTTATTCGATTTACCGCACATAACCCTGGCTACTGGTTTCTTCATTGTCACATCAACCATCACCTTGCTGCTGGCATGGGAGGTTTCATTGTTATTGATCCTGAAAGAATTCCGCCTATTCCTATTGTTTTGTACAGCCAGCCTCACGTTGAGTATGACTCTAGCGTTGAAATAAACATCTCAGAACCTTATGGAGAGAAGTAAAGTGGTGAACGTTATTTTTTTTTTTTTTTTTTTTTCTTTGAATTTTTTTTTGAATTCTGTTTTCCTCTTGTTCATATATATGTTCATTTTAGTCTATAGCTTTTGACCATATATAATATTAAGTTGTATATACAGTAATTATATTGAAACAGCTAGAAACGGCAAAACATCCCCAGACATATTGAAAATTTATGTAGATAGTAGCCCACATATGCAGTTCCTATAGTCCTTCAAAACAGGGAAATTACCTGTACAACAGTTTTTACATGCCTACTTTCGTGAATATTGGAGGACCAGAGTGCACGGTATGCTGGTACGATTATATGTCAAGTTCTCTAATGTCAGATGTATGGTGTTTGGTCTTTCAGGGAGTGGTGTGAGTATGACTAACGACGTAATTGGTAAGGTCTTGATATATTCTGACAGGTCCAATAAGCAGTCTTTTAACACGGTAATTCTTACTCTACAGCTTGTTGTTGGATATATATTCATGTGGAGAGAGACCTGAGTAAATAGCATACTAGCTATCCATAGTAAAATAGGTGTGAGTTGTTCAATCAGTTTATTGGACGAATCCAGTCATAATAATTATAGTTTTCAGGTAAAACCTAGAAACCATGTTTGGTCATTTGGTGATCCTTTGAACCTTTAAATTGAAGTCAAATTACTACATCCACTGATCTTTGTTCTGACTGAATATGACCAAATTGCTAGAAGTTGACTTGTTCACATATTCCAAGTAGGTCGATATGGTCACAAACAAGGAAGTGAAGAAGGACGAAATATTAATTTCAAGGTAAAGTTTCAATTTCCATATAAAACTTTTGTATATTCCGGAGCATCACTCATTTTCGTTCATTGACCTTTATTCATTCCCCCTTCTCTCTCTTTGTCTCCCAACCAAGGAAACGCGTTGCTCCACGTAGAATATGTACATGCAGATGCAGGAGAATTAACGCGGCTCAAGTTAAATAAAATAAAAAAAATAAAAATAAAAAATCACACGGAACTGGATTTCATTTCCACAGACTTTGAGCGTCGTTTGACGGTCTGACGGTTGTTGAAGAGACAGATAATTTACAGGGAGTATTTGAGAGTTTACGCTACGAGAAATACAAGGTGATAGTCAGTAAAGAAGGATATTTCTAATTAATTTTTGTTTTTGTGAGCCTCAATAAATGTGGTTATTATACATTACATTAGGGGTGGTGGTGGTATTTAAGGGTCCAAGGGGTGGCGGAGTTTAAGGTAATGTAAAGCGTGTCTAGGACAACACACGGAAGAAGAAGAAGTAGAAGAAGAAGGAAACAGAGCTGAATGAATGGAGGTGGATGGGGTGGATGGATGGGTGGATAATAAGGAGCCAAAGTCTGTTTAAATTTATATGAGAGCAAAACCCTGGAAGTATACAGATCGAAAACAGTTACCCTGTTAAGAATAGGTTTAGGAAGAGTTACATAACAGGTTGCTATAGATGATTTGGCACACATCCATTCATTAGGCCGTAAGATTGAACTCAAGGTCTACGTCTGGCTATGTCGGGTTAAGCCTTGCCATGCCGGTCTATGCCATAGTCTAAATTGTTTAATGCTGTCTCTTATTTTCCTGTCAATGCTTCCCAGTTGAAATGAAAGCATGAAGGGTAGCTTAGCCCTATGGTGCTTGTTCTCCAAGTTTGTCCTGTAGTTTGAGGCTATGAATTTCACACGATACGAGCACCAGGACACATGGAAAGACTTAAAGTTGGCCAGAGCATTCATCTGTTGGCACACTCACCTCACCGTTCGTATTTGAGAGAGAAGGTGTGTGTTTATGACCTCCACATCCAGTATCCACCATACATATGCAAGCACCAGAACACACTCAAGCCCACTTTCCTCAATGCTGAAGTAGATGTCATAGTTATAACGTGGTTTATATATAACCCATTTCCTACTATATATAGTTTAGTTTTAACAATAAACTACTTATGAGGATGGGAGTGGGTGGTGGTGGTGGTGGTATGTATATAGTATTGAGTTGAAATGGACACATAATGGATAATAATCCAAACCTAATGTCTGAAAATTGCCCCTTTTTTTAATTTTCATGTTAATAATTCGTATTAATTCATAGAACGACATCAAACTTTTGATACAAAAATTATATATAGAACATAATAGAGAAGTTGAAGAAGAGGAAGAAGAGATGAAGAATAAATTCGATTTTATTTATCATATTAAATTAAATTAATAATTTCATAATTTAATAAAAATAATAAATTAATTTTCTATTAAATTTATTAATTCACTTTATTTCATGAGCATTACACTGTCCTTGTATTGCTTACTGCTATCCTCAGAATTTAGGATTTTTTTTTTTTTTTTTTTTTCCCTCTTCTTCCCTTTTGAACCCCCTTTTCAGCTCAGCTGTAATCTTCTTTTTTATTTTATTTTTCCCTTTTTTATTTTTATTTTTCTCCTTCTCTCTTCCTCATTTTATTTTCCTTCCTTCCTTATTTCTTCAACCTTCCCTTTTATTTTTTTTTCATTCGTCTTCTTTTTCAAACAGTCTTTATCTTCTTATTCACCCTCCTTATCTATTCCTTCTACATTCGCATGCACGGACATTCTCTTGGTTCTTCCTCTCGACCACAATGTCCTTCTCTTCTACTGCCGGTGTATTTTCTCAAAACGCTTTCTTGAATCCTGGTCCTGCCCCTGCTCCCCCAGAACCTTCCAAGCTCAGCAAAACTTTGAACCCTTCAATCGATAACCTCAATCAATACCCTCCTTCTTTACCTTTGACCCAATCTAAACGACTCAATGATAGCTCGAAATACACACATTCTCCCTCTGGCTCAGATTCCTCCTTTAATGACAACACCTCAAGTAATGGAAGCCCAACTAGCATCTCCACAAATTCTTCAATCTCAAACAATACCACCACTCCCAACCAACGAGATGATCCTCGAGGCAGATTCATCAAGCACAGTTGGTCCGTCGTGAAAGAAGACGGCCCTTTTAAAATGTGGAATAAAAAGTATCTAGTCCTCCGCGAAAGTTATCTGGAATTCTATAAAAACGAGGTGAGTACAAAATATTATTGTTACTTCATTTCCAAGTTTCACACTTACCCTAACCGCAACTCTGTTTTTAGGTCACATCGATTTCCGCTTCTACGTCTACACCATCATTCTCTGTTCCTTTGTATACCATTACTAGCATTACTAGAGTGGATCTCAAGCCATATTGTCTAGAGATTATCCGCTCTTCAGGATTCAAGTCCATCTTTATTGCATGCAAAAATGACGCCGAGCTTTATTCTTGGATTGATGATATTTACTCAAAATGCCCCTTGACAGGGGTTTCTAGCCCTACAAACTTTACCCACAAAGTACATGTCGGTTTTGACCCGGTTTCTGGCGGTTTCACGGGACTCCCCGACTCATGGTCCAAGCTACTAAGCGCCTCTGCAATCACTCATGAAGACTATGCCAAGAATCCTCAGGCCGTTATTGAGGTCCTTGAGTTTTACAGTGATATCCAAGCCCAAGAAAAAGATGAAATGCTGGCCTTGGAAAAGCTCAATCAAGTCGCAGAGTCTCTTGAGAGTATGCCACCAAGCCATGGCCTTCGCAAACAATCCTCTTTCCAGAGCCTAAGCAGTAGTCAAAATAACAGTAGCAGTTCACTTTCTAGCAATCTCAATGAATGGACAAAAGCACCTACCAACAAGCCAGGTCTTCCAGGCGCTTATCCACCAAACAGACCCATGAACCAGCAGCATCAGGGAGGCAATAACGCTGGCGTTCCAAATGGAGGTGCTCTCAACTCTCGCACAACCAACATCTCGCATTTGGCTCAAATAGCTCCTCTTCGACAGGCTCCACGGCCTCCTCAGAACCCTTTGCGTCATCAGAACAGTGCTCAAAACCTTCACACTTCATCTGGCATGAACAATTCTAATAATTCTAATAATCTTAATTCCACCCCTCACCCCTTCCAGCGCAAGCCTTCTCTTCCTCAGCTTCCAGGTGAAAGACTTTCTCCCATGCAATCACCGGCTGACTCTGATCGCCAGAACCGTCCTCCTCTTCAACGACCTCATCAACAGTATCCTACTCCTCAGCAGTATCCGGGCCCTCCTATCAAGCCGTTGTTTTCACACCAGCAGCAGAAGTTACAACAACAACAACAACAACAGCAGCAGCAACAGCTACAACAGCAACAACAACAACCACCACAGCAACAACCGCCGCAATTACAACAGCAGCATCAGCAACAACTCCAGCATCAGCAACAGCCACCATCACAGTCTCAGCAGAAGATAATGCAACTTCAGCAACAGGCTCCTAAAAAACCCTATCCTTTCCCTAGCAAAGAAATTCAACGCCCTCCTCCACCACCCTCCAAGTTCCCAGGCCCCATTCCAATTGACAGTGAAAAGTATGGCAACCCTGTACAGCCATTGAAGCCCAAGGTCAAGCAGGCACCACATCCTAATAAACCTCAGGAGATGGTTGCCAGCAAGTCCGCCGCGGCAGCTGCTACTGCAGCAGCTTTGGAAGGCAAGGGAGCTCATGAGGCACCAAATAAGAAGGATGTGAGTGAAAGACGTATTTCTACAATGACTGACACTCAGATCATGCAAAAGCTGAGATCAGTTGTAAGCTCACATGACCCCAATCAGCTCTACCAAAAGCTTAAGAAAGTCGGCCAGGGAGCATCAGGGTCAGTGTATGTGGCACGACCTCTGCAAGGGCCTATCACAGCACATAGGAGGGTTGCGATTAAACAGATTGACCTAATGACGCAGCCACGCAAAGAGTTGATTGTGAATGAAATCACAGTGATGAAGGAGAGCCAGCATCCCAATATCGTCAACTTTTTAGAGGCGTATCTGCGCGGATCGTCAGACTTGTGGGTCGTTATGGAATATATGGAAGGAGGAGCTTTAACGGACGTTATTGACAACAATACATTGACTGAGGAGCAGATTTCAACGATTTGCTTTGAGACATGTAAAGGGTTACAGCATTTGCATAGGCAAAACATTATTCATAGGGATATTAAGAGTGATAACATGCTTCTGGATGCTCAGGGACATGTGAAGATTACTGATTTTGGGTTTTGCGCTAAGCTAACAGAGCATAAGAATAAACGAGCTACCATGGTAGGTACCCCATACTGGATGGCTCCCGAAGTGGTGAAACAAAAGGAGTATGGAGCTAAGGTGGATGTGTGGTCTTTGGGAATTATGGCGATTGAAATGATTGAATCTGAACCTCCATACCTAAATGAAGAGCCACTAAAGGCACTTTACCTGATTGCTACGAACGGCACACCCAAGTTGAAGCGACCTGAGAAACTTTCAAAGGAAATTAAATCGTTTTTGAGTGTGTGTCTTTGCGTCGATGTCAACTACCGAGCGTCTACGGATGAACTGGTAGAGCACGAATTCCTGCGCAAAGGATGTAGTTTACAGAGTCTAGCAGCCTTGCTTGCCTACAAGACGAACTAGTGGTAGTACAACAGCGAGTACTAATTGTGAGGAAATGTAATATTTACCAATTTTCTTTATTATGAATATTTTTATTATTTAATTTTTATATATATAACTAGATGAGATTATTTTATATTTAATTTTTGGAGAAAGTGAAAGTTGGAATTAAAAATAAACATAAAAAAGATCGATCGAGGGCGAGACCATAAAGCGGATAATGGAAAGCCATTAAAACGGGATAAAAAGAGGAATACTAAAACAAGAATAATAGGAAAAAAATAATAATAATAATAACAATACTAAGAAGAATCCAAAATCCCAAGTAAATAATAATAAGAAATTATAGGAATAATAAAAAAATAATAAAAAAATAATAATAAAAACAATAATAATTAAAAGAATCAAAATCAAATCAAAATCAAATCAAAATAAAATAAAATAAAACGACCGTCAATCATGAAAGAACGTCATGAGGAGTATAAATGGGATTTTTAATAATAATTTTCAAAACACCAGTTTCCTGGTCATAGTCAGCGAGAGTGATAGATCTCATGTCATGGACGACATAGTCGGCACCAGCTCGTTTGACAGTTTCGGGGTCATAAGTCGTTGCCAGTCCAATAACAGCAAGAGCGCCGGACGCTTTACCAGCCTTGATACCGGCAGGTGCGTCTTCAAAGACAATTGAAGTGAATGGAGGAGAGGTAGAAGAAGTAATAGTAGTAGAAGAAGAAGAGAATGCAAAAGAAGAAGTTGAACTAGAAGAAGTTGAGCAAGAAGAAGATAAAGAAGAAGCAGAAGAAGAGGTAGTTGAACTTGAATTGGAATGCTGGGTAGATGATTGAAGAACATGTTGGTGTTGTTGCGTAATATTACAGTATAATGCATTTGCAGCTAACCTGTATCCAGAAGGATCAGGCTTACCAGATATAACACTCTCACTTGTCACAAACACATCAGGCTCCTTCATTCCGAAGCAATTTAACCAGCCTCCCGCAAGGCCTCTTGAACCGGAGGTGACGATGGCCCAACTTGACTCAGGTAAGCTTCGCAGCAACTCGACGGCGCCTGGAACCGTTACAGCTTGGTGGCCTAAAGTTTTCGGGATTTCTCGTTCGAAATCAGCAATGGCGGTCATGTCATATGGGTGGTCCATTCCCAAATGTTCGTTGAGAACGTCGACCGTGCGGCGTCCGTGAGACGTGGACAGGATTTTTTCTGCAGATAGGTTGTGCTCCATGGCAAAGGATGTCCAGAATGATTCGACGGCGGGGGTGGAGTTGACGAGCGTACCGTCTAGGTCGAAGAGTAGTGATGTGGTGGACAGTGTATAGGAGACGGTCGTTGTGGAGGGTGTGGGTACTGGAGTGGCGGTTGAGGCCGTGGTTGAAGCAGGCATGACTTGGATGGGCATACTATCGACAGACATGGTGTGGAAACGGTTCTATGGGTATTTTATAAACAGAGCGAGAGAGATAAAGAAAGAAGGAAATGGAAAGGGCGATTTTTGGATTCTTTCGAGATGTATAAATATTAAGAGCAAGAAGAGGGAGTAGAAGAAGCAGAGGGAAAAGAGGTAGAAGAACAAGTAGAAGAAGAACAAGTAGAAGAAGTAAAAAAAGAGAAGAAGAAGAAGAAGAATAAGAAGAAGATGGCCAGGAAAAGAAGACTTTATATTAAAAACTAGTTTTGAATGAAGGAAAGAATTGAACTTTATATATCTTTTCTTTTTTGGTTTATTTTATAGTTTTTTACATGGAAATTGATTTTGATATACATGTAATTGATATATATGATATAAATTTATTTTTTCTTTTGGGTTTTCATTTTGGGTTGAAATAATAAAAATATAATAAGAAGAATAAAAATAATTAAAATAATTAAAATAATAAAATAATAAATTGTGTAAATGCCGCCTGTCTGATAATAGGCATGTATGAATCCTAATACAAGTGTATTTCCAAAGTAAAAAAAAAAAAAAAAAAAAAAAAAAAATCTCCCCCCGTGTACTTTGTGTACTTGAAATTGTATTTCTCAATTTAACAGAAAATTTAACAGAAAATTTAACAGCAGCATTTTCTGATTATGTCCAGTAATTGGTAATTAATAATTTTTGTTTTTGTGTATGTACTTTGCAATTGGTACTTGAGACGGTATTGGACTTGTATAAAGAAGAAATGAAAAGAAAAATTATTAATTACCAAAACTGTATATCATCATATTCAACAATTTGCGTTTACATTGTGTTTTCGATGAGGGAGGGGGAAGAGGAGGAAAAGGAAGTGCTTGTGGTTTATCACGTATATATATATCCAATATATATCTCCATTAACACACAAACAACAAACTGGAGTCAAAGTGTGAAATAATTATATTCACCATTATTATCATTTGATCCATTATGAACTACAACAAAAAAAGAACCAACGGGTTTTGGAGAATAGGCGAGCTTAGGTTCTTGAAAAATTGCCCCCAAAGAAAAAGCTAAAAAGCCAAAAAACCAAAAAATCATAATAAAAAAAGTTGAGGCTGCCTACTGAGCTTTTTTTTGTATTTGTATATTGGATTTATATTTAATATACAAAATGTAGTTTTAATTGTTAATTTTTTCATTTATTTGGGAGGTTTGTGATTCGCCATTAATCCCCCCAGTCGTCCCAGCCAAAATGTTTTTTTATTTTCTTTATATAAAAACACCAATTTACTAATAGTATCATAATAAATATAAAGAATAAAAAAAATAAACCTATAAAATATATCAAAATTGTATATTTCAATGCCTTGACTCACCCTCACTTTTCATGTACAAGTTATAACATTGTTGAGAGATACCAACCGAAATATTTGAGTCAAACTGGAACAAGTCTCATCAAAGTAATATCTATTTGGGGTTTGCTTTTTCTTCTTCTATTTGAAATATAGAATTTCTTATTTTTTATTTTACATGTATAATAATTTTCATTTGATATTTCATTTAAATATTATTTTGAATATTATTTTAATTAGTTGTTTTTATTTATTTATTATATTTTATTATTTGGTTTGCACTCATGATCATTTGGTCTGTTTTGGCACTTGGAAACTCAGTTCTCGTACATATAATCATGCAAGCAGCATATGGTTAAAAGAAAAAAACAAAAAAATAAAAAATAAACAAAAAAACAAAAAAAAACAAAAAAAAAGTGAAAACATGCGAAAGAAAAAATTGAACAAAACCATGAAGAAGAAAGCTTCATGAACATTTCAAAGGGAAAGGAAACCAGAATGTGAAATATATTGAAAAATCCAAGACATGTGGAATACTTGAAGGTTCTTATATGTATCCATGTTTGAGTGTAAAACTGGATAAATATCTTCTCCTTTCTTTTCTTTTCCTAGCAAAACTCATCCTCTTGACTCTCTGGCTGCTTTTTATTTATTTATTTATTTATTTATTTATTTTTTCACTTGACTTCATTTGATCATATATCCGATACTCCAACCCTCTTTGACGAAATAGAAAAAATAAAATAAAAAATCACACACACCCAAGATATACCAGTTCAAGGTCTATTAATTTTTTTGTTCTTTTTTTTTCCCTTTCTTGCTTTGGACCTTGGCTCGTATAGAAACCGTTTCTCTATTTCTCAAACAACTCACTCTCGTGGTTTTTGTTTGGCTAAATACCTGCTGTTGCTGCTTCTGCTGCTGCTGCTGCCATATGGTTGAGGCAGTTTAAGCCAAACCATTACTAACAGTTATAGCCATTCCGAGCAGCAGTTATAATAATAATAACCAATTATCAAATATTAAATATCAAATATTAAATACTGGATAATAATCATGCTAACTAACCACAATTAACTCAACTACAGCTGAACCCTTACTGGCCAGTAGCCACCGATGACGCTCGCTGTCAGTAGACAACTTACATGAGAATTGTTTTTATTGTATTTTATTTGTACTGAAATATATTTCTTCTGTCGTGGCTAAGAGCAATCGCTAATCAATATACTCACTAAATTTCCCCTTCAATTTTACTTTTTGAATGAAAAATCTGCCAACTTTTGTCAGAGTAAACTCAAACAGCAGCATTTTCCCTATATATGCCAACAGTATGTACTAGCACGTAAATAGTGTGTACTAGCCTGTAATACCATGTATAGTTGTTTGTTTTATCCAGTTTTTGTTAACTTTAACCACAAAGTTTATTCGATACCAGCCAAAGTACAAAGTTCAATATTAACTACATGTAATAATAATTATAGTTAATACTTAATACCTACAGATAATAATTTTCTTCAACGCCAACTTTTCATTTGCTGCCCTGCTCCTGTCACTGGGCTTCATAGGCTGACGCCTTTTTCCCTTTTGATATTCAATATTCAGCAGATACTGTATACATGTATATATATACATTTATCTTACTATGGAATACATGAAATACATGAAATACGTTGGCAGTTCAATATTTGTATAAACAATGTTGTTGGATGCACAGAATAAATTAATATAAAAATTAAAACATGAAATAAAAGTCAACTTGAAGTTATATTATCAAATGGCATATTCTTAATGAATAAAAAAAAAAACAAATAATGAAATAACAAACTGTGGTTGAATTTCGAATATACACAATTTTTGTATTTATTTTTTTAAAATTTAATTTTATTATTTCTACCAACCTCTTGCTTATTGATGCCTTTCTAGGCCTCAAAGTTTTTTTTTATTATATATATATATTTTTTTTTTTTCATTTTTCATAAGGTCATTTGCTTCTTCCATATATGAAAATACAGCAAACGCACATATCCGAGGTGTCTCTAAAGGCGTCTGTCAAAGTGAATCAAAAAATAATGAGAGAGGTTTTATTTTTCTTTGACTTGCTATAATAATATAATACAAACACCTCCTCAACATTAAAAAGTATGGACGACACCGGAATTGAACCGGGGACCTCTCACATGCTAAGCGAGTGTGATAACCAACTACACCAGACGCCCGAATTGTGATTTCGAATATCTTTTGTGCCATCTAACATAATATAACGATTTCAACGCTTAAAAATTTCCTAACACGGACCACAGCTGCCCTCTTAATTTTTAAACTTTTTTATTTATTATTATTATTATTTTTTTTTCTTCTTTCTTTTCTACATAAACCCTTTATCTTGAAATAATCAATATATTTTATTCTATTGACCAATAACAGTATGAGTTATATACATGCTTAGAGATATGAAGATATAACTTTCGAAAGAGATAAACTACTCAACTGAATATCAAAGTCATGTATTAGGAATAAACTTGGGGAATAATAATAATTAAAATTAATTTTGAGTCATGTATCTTATAAACTTTTAATCTAACCCAAACCAATACAATCAAGCCGCTACACGTTAGATTATATGCCATGATTTTCATTAGGTCTTTGATATTATTTAATATTTTAATTATATTTGATAATATTTACTAATATTTGATAACTTAATAATTCAATAAATACTATATTGATTTTAGTCATGGCCTCATTCCTTCTCCAACAATCAGTTAGGCCTTGGTCGACTATGCCCATTTACAGTGATATGAGGTCTGGTGCCCTTTGACGAGCTCAGAATTTCTTTTACCTTCTAGGATATAGTATCCGGTTCACGTAGCTTGGAGTAGTACGAGTACTATGTGAAATACACACGCAATATAAATTTATATATATTAACCCTCATTTTGGTTGATAAAATATGGAAAAAACACCAAATTCCAGCCAAAGATGAAAGTTTAAAAATAAAATAACTTTCTTTTTAGTTCATACGGATATCATAAGAATGAAAAAAAAAGTAAAAGTAAAATAGACAAAGCCAGTAACAACTAGAATAATCATAATCAAAAGTATAATCTTGAAACTTGGGAAAATACTTTAAATTCTTTAACATTGTTAAGCTCTTTCAGACGGGCACAATAAAAAATATACATGAAAAAAAAGGCCAGGTCGAGTCCTGTCAACCATATACCAGTTTCAGTCGCATTCGCAGCAGCCAGCCAGCAGCAGTAAAACTAAAAGCAATAGCAATAGCAATTAATAAATACCGCAAGCTACCTATTGTATAAGGGTGTACAAAAGTATTTTCTGAGCAAGGCGTTATTGTCGTTTTTGGCGGAGAGGCCTTTCAAAAAGTAATTAATGAAAAGGAACTGAACGTCAACTCAAATATAAATATAATGAAAAAAATGAATAAAAAAAGATAAAAACCAAAAATTAAAAGAAGGAAATGACAGCAGTTTCTAGAAGCAGGCAGTAAAGGCAGTAGCTGGAGCCGTAATATTCAGATATATCTACATATCTCATATCTATATCCATAGCACAGTACACGTTCAGCTAACCTTCAATATCAATCGCCGTACTTGAAAATATCAAATCTCACAAATACAGAACCGTTTTCCACTTCAACGTACGTTCAGAATGGTTTCTCCATCAACAATACCATGCTGCTAACTTGAAGAACTCCACTATCGAATCGTTGATCAAATTCAAAAAGAAAAAACAAAATTTACTAAATAATCTATTCTCCAACGAATAAACAGATGGAGACCTTTTAGAACACCAAAAGTTAAATGAAGACCAAAGATCTAGATGCTCTTTCTACATGTACTTACATACGTATTCAAGCTGAAAACATCCCAAAAAAAATAATAAAAAGTGTAATACTTGGTTTGATACTTAGTTTGATACTTTATATGATACTTGATATGATACTTTGGATTATTCAAATTCTTATTGGATTTTGTCATTATTATTTTGGCCTTGAATTCTATCTTCTCCTAATTGCCGTGATCACTCATACCTTCAGTACTGTAGTGAGCTACCAGTAGGCCATCGGTGACACATGTAAGATAAGGATGGCCTTACTCACTCACCTAGGTAATAGATTATACGCATATATTTCGGTCAGTCACTTCGTCAGCCAATAATCGACTCTTTCATATTGTACAGAAACAGATACTCAAAACGAAAAGCAAGCAAAGTTCGTTCGGATATACATTTCAACAATAAAATTTTTAAAGAAAATATCAAACATTAAAAGAAAAATAAGGTAAGCGTATTCATAAATTTAACTTTGATTACTTTAGAGAATGGCTCACTGAAAGCTAAGTTATGACTTTTAGGTTCCTCGTGTCCAGTCATGACAAAAAAAAATTGTATCAAAGACTCAATCAATAATCCAAATACTTTTGAACCCCGTCAGTCAGTATTCAACCTGTATTTGTGTTTTCGCTGCGTGGTAACTGCACTCACTTCGCGTAACTGTACCATTCCGTTGATTTATGTATATATACAATCTACTTCATATTACATATTACATGCTATACATGAGAATATTCATGTTGGGCGCCCTCAAACCCGCTTTTTCCCTTCTATATTTTGCCATGTTTAATTACATGAACTCTTCTCTTTCTCTCCTTCTCTTTTTCTTTGTAGCTATTGTATGTGCGTGTTAAAAGTAAACGGGTTTGTCTCAAGCACAAACAGAAAAAAAATAACCCAATATTTTGTACTCCACATGGCCTGACATATGACAGAAATCCCACCAATTCTAACGGTTCTCCATAATCTCAACTGGTTTTCCCCCCCTTCTTCTTGTTCTTGTTTATTTTATACAGCATATTATTTTATTTACAGTATATATTATATTATATTTACTAGTCCCCTCTCTCCAATACTGGGGGTGTCTACCTTTGGAATTGAATTATAATTAAAATCAAGTTGAATTAACAACAACTTTACCTTTATTTTTCATAGCTCCACAAACAAACATTTCTACTTGAGTCTCAGAAGTTGAGAACCTTGTTTAGTACAATTATTAATTTATTAACTTATATTAATTTTTTCACTCTTGGTTTTTAAAATTCTTCTTTGGACTATCTCTGAATTCTCAAGGCTATCCATACTGAAAAAACTCTGCATAACAATTACTCTGCCGGTTTTCATTTACCAGTTTTGGATTTATTCGCTCAGTCACTGTGAGGTTCCTAAATAAACTGTCCATGTATGCAAGTAGGAAAGAGTGTGTTAACCACTTTGAATTGTAAAGCTTATGATACTTGTTTAAAGCAATATTAATGGCTTGAACATGGACAACTAAAATACTCACGACGGGGTTAAAAGAAATATTCGAAAGTAAAAATAAAAAGTAGAAGTAACAATAAATATACTCATTACGAAAAGAACTTCAGAAAGTTATTCTGAAAAAAAAAACAGGAGACATTAAAAATTTAAACCTGCTCTTGGGAGACCAAATCTCGCAAATCGTCTCCCTTTTAAGAATCGAATAGAATGTTCTTTATCTTTTTAAATTTTTTTCTTTTCAACTTAGAATTTCATTTATTCCAAGATCAAATGTATTGTCTATATGATTTCTATTGATCTTCCCTCATTTTTCTGAAGCAATGTTATTGGAAAGACTGTGTCAAGTAGCTTCACTAGAATGCAAAATACCCAAACACAAAAAATTACTTGGGAACATTAATTGTAAGAACCTTTCAGGAAAGCCTGACTTGTGGTTATCTGAAGAAGTGTGTTTCCATTTAATGATCTAGTCTTCAGAGTACACACGGTAAATGACAACCAAACGAAAATGGAACTGTTTTTGTAGTTGAGAAGAATACTTTGGTCAAGCGACTTGTAAATGTACTCTTCCTTAAGTACCTTTCATCCAAGAACTTTCAAAAAGAGACAGATTATTGGTCTTTGAAAACAGAACGCCAAGTATACAGAGATAGTATATCACTCCAAAGATAAAGTGCGTTTTGAACGGATTTATCAAAGTTAATATTAACAATGCCAAGGTGGAATAACAGCATACAAAACACATTACAATGAATTCATAGCCACTGAAGAACTTATGTGAAGTACAACTTGGTGAGCACAATTAAAAAAAGATAACTGAAATTAACATTAGTATTCAAATATAATTAGAATCCTTTTGAGTATACGTACCTTTAACATAAATTTACCTTAATACAGAGACTGAACTATTATGTTTTCATTAGCCACGTTAATCTCACGGTTGGCTTCAATATCCTTCGCAGCTACTTTTAGAAAAGAATGAAAACCATGATCGGTAAACTCTTTGGCACTCTATATTTGATGCCTGTCCCAGATGACCTGCTGCCATCTTACACACACATGCACAAACCTTTTTTTAAAAGCTAGCCAAATTTTCATTTCCAAGTTCAGGCGATGACCTAGACAAGACAAGAGTGAACCAAGATAACCTGACACGGAGTATAATTACAATTAATTTAATGTCTCTTTTCATAATTTTTGTATCAAATTTAAATATTTCTTAATAGCCTAGGTAAAGTTTCTCCGGTATCACTTCCGAGGTCGCGTTTCAATCTGATTCCTTTTCTTCCTCGTCTCTTTACTAGGCTTTGATTTCTTATCTTTCTTGAAATTGGGTTTGTTCAAATAGTCTAAACTTATTCTATCCTTGTCTGAGATAATTGCTATCTCTAACTTTCGAGTATCCTTTCCCCCATTTTTCTATGAGAATTGCAACTGTTTCTTCAGAGGTTTTGCCAATTGGTGATTTAAAGTAAAACGTAAATTACTTAGCAGGTTTTGTGTCTATAAAATATATCATTTTGCAGATAAACTTATTGAGTTCTAGTATTAGGATCAATTATATTTATTTCCTACATTTAATACGTAAGCTCAGTAGATGCACAATCAATTCATTTCAATATTTATTTTTTTCATAAAGAGGAAAAGCACAAACTTTTGTACACAGGCTTCCCCAGAATACAAACATCTCTACATATCTAACTTCTGAGTGTAGTGAATATACTTGAAATAAGTTGGATATGTCCGAGATTTTCAAGATCAAAATCAATTGTAATTTTGAGAATATACCAAGATTATAACCAAATATCGTGCATTCGTCTTGCTTAATTGATTTTATCGCCAAAAGGAGGGATATAATTTCATCACACTTCAAATAATATTCGAATGAAATAATCCTCAAAGAGGGAGTATCAAGTTCAACATGCAAACTCAAAGACTTTAGGTTCTAGTATACCATGCTTTAATTTCCAACCCCAAACTTTTGACTTTCAAAAAATTTACCCTTGGCATTATTTCTAAAAGTTATAAGGTATTGTGCAAGGCGATCTTAATTTTAATTTTAGGTTCATGGGTTGTTATGATTAATTTAGGTGCATACAACGAGATGGATCGAAGCTCAAATTACCCAAAGACATTTACAATTCATGATTAAAGAAAGAAAGGCAGATATAATTTGATATATTCATTGATCACAAAGTTCTTATGTCAATTATCTGAGCCGTAGATTGATTTAAAACCACGAATCAATCATTGAAATGCTTAAAAGGACAGGCCTAATTCTTTAGAGGAATTCAACCTTTCGGGGCCAGGTCCTGAAAATATGAAATAGCATTATGAATTATTATCATAACGTACATAGCATTTGGTGTTTGTAATTCACTTCCTGAAATCACAAAATTGATAAACCAATACTTTTTTTTGCCAACTGCGCAATGCTGTGTTTGCCGTTTCATTGTTTTTGAATTGAAAGACAAGGGATTGTAAGGATTTCTTTTGTAACCCAACATTGATATCTTCAAAGTTAATTGAGTAGTAGCCTATTTTGAAGTCACAATCCAATTTTGTAGGTCCTACAAAATCACAGCTCGCATGACTCAAAGTGCCATAACTGCTTCAAGTATGATTGTTAATGACCTTAACAACGCCAGATTGGAGAATTTATTAATAACTTGATTACAATCAGCCTCGAGATTAAACTCAAGGTGTTATTCTTTCTTTAGACATTTGTGTTATACGATAATTGTGAAAGGATCTCGTAAAAAGATTATCCTTTTTAATAGTATGCCAAGGCCATATTGTAAATAACAAGGAGAATAACATATTTAGTTATTTCAATGAGCTCTCTCTCAACTAATCCAAGATGTGATACAGGCTGGTCTTTAAATTCATCTATTTTCATTATTACTATCGACATATAGCGCAATAATAATGCTCAAAGTAATATCAATAGTGACTCTGAAAAGCACATGGAAATATTTCATGTAGAAGTAAACAATGACATAGTAAATGATAATCTATAGGACATTGGAAAAGCAAATTCCAGTGACAATTGTAAAGTTTACAGGCGATATATCAAGTTTAAGGTCCCGGTGGATTAGTTTTAAATCAAAGTTATGGAATAAATTGCATACGACGGTATTCCGCAATTCTTTTAATTAGTTGTCTTAAAACAATGCAATGAGACGTAAGGTATAGTATAATTGAATATAGCGTAACAATTTTCGGGATGTGAAATCAAGAGCTTCTGCCATCTTTAATGTATTACACGAAATACATGTCCATACTGATAGAAATCAACTCGAGCTGAACTGAACGGAACCAAGTGGTAACTACAGGAGGAACCTATTATGCTTCAGAATATAGATGACATTGATAAGACGTTAAGAAAAATTCAAGTTATGTAATTTGTATAATGAAAATATGGTACTTCTGTAAAGTTAATGTAATGCAATCGGAATTTACCGTAGATTGAAGATCTATTGGAATTCTACGACTATGTGATTGCGCTATTATGCGGCTCTATTGATTCGACTCAGGTTCACGCTTGTTCCATTTTGTAAAAGGTAAGATTGCAGTGAAGAGAGGAGGAATTGGCGCTCCGTGGCCAACCTTATCTGTCTGATGTTCCACCGGCTGAGTATTAGTATCTTGTAAATCAGTCATTGCATTTCCCGTGGCCCTAGTTCCTAGCTGAGATTTAGTGAAATCCTTGAACTGACTATCAACGACACTTTCACCTTCTGCTACCTTCAAGACAACATCTGCATCCGTTCTATTAAGGATTTGTGCTTTGTCATGAACTCGTTTCAACTTCTCTTGCAATACTCCTATCACCTCCTCCCGATCTTCCACAAGCTCTTTGATAACTCTAGCTTTAATACTTTGCACAGAATTGTTCTCCACCTGTGCAATCTCAAGAATTTGTTTCTGTTCTGCAATTATATTGAGTAGATTGGCGTTGGCACTGTCAAGAGTGATATTTCGTGTTTGCAATTCCCTAACATCTACCTCCATTTGTGCTAGCATTTCGCTGACTTTGGTTTTCATTTCAAATTCTTGATTAATACACATAGCTACCTCTTGCTGCAGTTCGTGAACTTTCTGCTCGTGGGCCGCCAGTTGATCTACATATTGCGCCTTAATAGTTTTCAGTTGTAGATAAGCTTCAGTTAATTCTTGAACATGAAGATCTTTCTTTGCTACTACATTAGCAGGATCTTCATGCCTATATGTCAACTGAGGTGCCTTATTGTGAAGGTCAGTCATAGTTACGCCGTGCCCAGCAAGCTTTTCCGCGAACCCTGCATTTGCTACATGCTCTTTCTGGGTACTCCGATCCAAGTCTCGACGGAGATTGGAAATAATTTCCTCACGTTTTGCCAGCTCGGCCTCGCAATTAAAATTGGTAATCTCCACTGCTTCACGTAAGCTCAGTGCAACATCCTCCTTCTTTGTAAGGTTGCACTTGACAATTTCAAGTTCCCGCTCAAGCTCAAGGATTTTCTCACTGTGGGCTGCGCATTCCCCCACTAACTCGCCATTGAGCCGTGAAATGGTATCATTTAACTCTGCCACCACATTTTTCTGGGTA
Source organism: Geotrichum klebahnii (assembly GCA_030570935.1). Lineage (NCBI taxonomy): Eukaryota > Fungi > Ascomycota > Dipodascomycetes > Dipodascales > Dipodascaceae > Geotrichum > Geotrichum klebahnii. The sequence continues at coordinate 29,234 of JAJLWW010000104.1, forward strand.
TACGCTGATTTGAGAAATGCTTTATTAACAAGTTTCATTTGCTCTATTTCCTTGTTTTGCCTTGCTACTACGACCTCCAGATCCTGAACCACGACGTGGGCTTTCTCCAGTGATTTCTGCTCTGCAACTAAGCTTTTATAAAGTTTATCAGCACCTTGTTGCGCTACGACCAACTGTGGGAGCACGAAGTTAAACTGTTGCTTGAGCAACCTCAGATGCTGTCGTAGGATATGATAGTGTGTGGCGTCTACGTTAATAACGACAGGTAACGAAGACGAGCTATCGTCCTTTGAGAAACTCGCTTCAAGTCGTTGCATCCAGTCAGCTTCATACGAAATATAATCGTAAATGTTACCTGTCGAAGCGGCAGGCTCATAAGCTGGTGGAAACGCAATGGGACAAGATAATGAAATCTTTTCCACCTGATGCTCAATGAGGGCTTTGTTGTAGAGGATTTTGGGTACTACTGGTTTACGCTGAACAATCAACCTTAGTCTCCTGGACTTTTTCACTGGGAATGTAGTTAGGGTATCATTGAGAGCATGATCATTTGAAAGCACGGCAGAGCTGCTGGGCCTTTGGAAGTATTGGTAATGGTAGGATTGGGTATTGTAACAATGATCAGTCATGCTTTACAATTTCAGCTTAGTGGCGGTGGATGGATCAGGAATTATCACGAAAGTGTCACAAAAGGAGGCAAAAAGCATCTCACCATGAACGAAATTTTGCCAATGGCACGTGACATAGAAATACAGTCAATCAAACACCGACAAGGTTTTTTTATTTTTTTTATTTTGTACTTTGAATTTTTATTTTTTTATCATCCCCGAATCCTTCTTCATTTTGTTTTTTGTTCTTTCTTCCTCTCTTTTATTCTCTCGATATTCCCTCTGTTTTTCTTATTAATAATTACATTCATATATAAACCCTTGAAGGCCCTCACCTTCTGACCCATTCCACGGAATCTAGTCGAACTTTTCAGCAGTAAACCCTAAGCCCTATCAACACTTTTTGAGGAGGTCCTTTTTTTTTTCCCTCCTCTTGCTCTCCATCTGTCCATCCACAATTAACACTCTGCTGACGACTCTTTTCACAATGTCTGGCGCAGATTCTTTGGAAAAAAATAGCAATAAAAATGATACAAAAGAGCGCGAAGAGCCGACCACGCCGCCACGAAATTCTCACAACAGCCCTGGCCCAGCTTCCTCTGTAATCAATCCATTTATTTTAAAGTATACACCTGAAAATCGCATGCAAAAGTATTGTTACAGACACCATCCCGACGTTTCTTGTAATCGGCAAGCAGACGCAACACAGATGCAGGAAATTCAAGAGTCCCTGGACAAACTTGATAAACAAGATCGAGAGGCCATCTCACATGTGTGGTCAATATTTTCCGCGGCTCCTGAGTGCCAACGAACTCTCCTATTAAAAGGGCTGTTGGCTCAGTGTTGCTTCCCTCAGCTCTCTCAGGTGGCTTCCATGCTCAGCAACGTCATCCGAATCGACTACATTTCTGCTCTACCCGCCGAAATCTCGTTTAAAATCTTAACCTACCTCGACTCGACCTCTTTGTGTCGTGCCGCACAAGTATGCCGATCGTGGCGTCAAATGGCTGACGATGATATTGTTTGGCATCGGTTGTGCGAGCAGCATATCGACAAGAAATGTACCAAGTGTGGTTGGGGTCTGCCTCTGTTGGAGAAGAAAAGACTCAGGGAAAGTCGGCGTGCCCTCGAGATACGAGCTCAACACATTGAAACCAGTGCCTCAAAAAGTAGCGATACACAGCCCACAGAAAGTAACGAATTATCATCTAATATCACAACCACAACTCAAGGGTGTTCAGCTGTTCCTTCGGATAGCAGTCATCCCGTAAGGAAGAGAACCGCGGAGACCACGGATGAGGCTGTAGTAAAACAAAAGCGCCGCCGAACGCGCCCATGGAAGGAAGTATATGCCGAGCGATACAATATCGAAGCCAACTGGCGAAATGGTCGATATCGTACACTTGAGTTCAAGCATTATGTTGCAGTTACAGCGCTGCAATTTGATGAGCAGTACTTGATTACTGGCACATTTGACGGTGCGGCGAATGTGTGGGACATTGAAACCGGTAAGCTGGTGCGAAAACTAGTTGGACACTTGCGAGGAGTAAATGCACTGAAGTTTGACTCAGCGAAACTGATCACAGGGTCGTACGATAAGACGGTGCGTGTTTGGAACTATCGCACAGGCGAGTGTGTTTGTACATTCAGAGGTCACGAAGGAAGCGTGCTGTGCCTTGATTTTGATCAAAAACTCATTGCTTCTGGATCAACGGACTGTAATATTAAAGTGTGGAATTTCCAAAGCAAAACTTGTTTCACGTTGAGAGGTCATCGGGACTGGATTCATAGTGTGAAGATTCACTCTGGATCAAACACACTATACAGCAGCTCAGAAGATGCAACTATTCGAATGTGGGATTTGGAGACCAAACAATGCATCAAGGTGTTTAGCGCACCTGGCTCCAAAGATGCTCATGTAGCACAGGTTCCGTCAGTGCTACCGTTATTTATTGATCATTTGGAAACAGTTAATGATGGTGTAGGATGTGCGAGTTTTCCGGAAGAAGAAGTTGCCGTTGAAAGTGAAGGCGAAGCAGATGCCAATCCACGAGCCACACCCGGTACAGAGGAAGAGGAGCGAACAATGTTTAACGATAGCATGATTCAGCGGAGGAGCAGTGATGAACTTGGAGCAGTTGGTCAGGCGTTTGCTAATAATAACAGTGATGTACCAGAAGAGCAACGACGACCGACGCATTTACTTTCGGGATCATTAGACAGTACAATAAAGCTGTGGGATGTCAAGACGGGCAAATGCGTACGGACATTATTTGGTCATATTGAAGGTATTTGGGGCATTGCTGCAGATAACTTTCGAGTTGTGAGCGGGTCGCACGACAAATTGGTCAAGGTGTGGGATTTGCAGAGCGGGCGTCATTGGCATACGTTTTCTGGGCATACAGGACCAGTCTGCTGTGTCGGGCTGAGTGATACTCGTCTGGCGAGCGGGGGTGATGATGGTCTGGTTAGGATGTTATGCTTTGATGATTTCGGCAATGAGTTTCGAAGTAGCTAGTGATGTGATGAAGATGGCATCATGGCGCATTGGCAAGGGCCAAGCTTAGCGGGCATTTTTCCGTTATGAATTGAAATGAGCTGAGTTTTGTATTTCATTGCGATGTTGTATTGTTCTATTGTGTTGATCCATTGTATTGCTATTATTAATTTTTATTTATTCATTCATGTATTTGCCTAATTTATTATTTTATTTATGAACAATGCCTTGGCAACGGAAAGAGTAAAAATCCCAGACTTAATATCCAGAATTAAGGATCCAGATTCCGAAATACCGAGCCGTTGAACGGAAAATTCCTTGGAATCCCGACAAAAAAGTGGTATGCCCTGACTTCTGTTACTGTGAAGTGGGGGTATGGAGGGGTATTGCTGTTTTTTTGATTATTTATTAAAACAATAGGCTGATTGATTATATTATCAACCATTGTTGATGATGTCATATTCCTGTTTAGGGAAACCTTAAACCAACAGAAAACAACAGAAAGCAAGTAGCAATTTTCGGCACGTGATTACCCAGCCTCTTTTTGCTACATAGATTGCTTGCTAGTCACATGACTGACTTGTTTGCCCCAATGCTAGATGACATATACATGACATCACATGACACTAATTTGTCACATGACCTATTGTTGTAAATGCTTAGCTAAACTTCTAGAAATTATCTGCAAACTAAAACTGCAAATCTATGCCAATGTAGGAATTATCACTGCATAGAAAATCCCAAATAAACTTAACTTTACACTTTGACTCAATTATTTACATCATTTGCTTTACTATGCCTACATAGTTGCCTGAGTCGGTTAGTGAGGTTCGACTTGGTTGGCTGGCTGATTGATTGGTTCTTGTTCGTGTTGAGTGTTCTATATCACGCCATGTGACTAAATAATATTCGGCCCAGCAAAAGAAGAAGCAGCAGGAGTCAGGAAACTGACTAACTATGGAGTAAGTGTCAGTGGTAGTGGTAGTCGCGGTCTCTTTTAGCCACACATACACACACACGCTCTCTCACTCACCTAGAACAGAATCGACGCGTCCTATCTTTCCATGTTTGTTCAAGCGATATCGCTCATTTGTTGTTTTGGGCAACAGAGTCGATTGGAGCGAGCGAGTGAGCGAGTGACGGAACGCCAAAGAAGAAATGAAAAAATGAAACACAAAAAAAAAAAATAACACTAATGATCTTCAGTAAACTATTAGGCATATCTTACAGCTACAATCTTTTTTTTTTTACTCTTTAGATTATGGATCATAATTAACTTTAGATAACTGCCATATATTTGTTGATTCTGATATCAACAAAAACTTTTTTTTTCTGGGAGATTGAATTTTTTTTTTTTTCTCTCTCTGAATTCTGTGGGGTTTGGGCGGTGTTAGTTTAAACTGTTAAAATTGCTTAAGGAAACTTTCTTTACTTCCAAATCGGGTGTAGTACAAATTGTCCTGTATTACTCTCTAACCCCCCCCCGATATAAAAAAAAATCTAAGCCCGTTGCTGGGCAACCCAGTATACAAAACTACACGTAGCGCCAAGCAGGTGAGTCTAGCCCCGATACCGATGGTAAATCCGCCGGATACTTGCCAATGGTACTGGCCCATTATGCCACCAGAAGGTCGTGGTGGTCGTGGTGGTTTAAGCTCAGAGCAGGGCTGAAGGCTAAATTATTTGGCTGAGTCAGCTACACGCGCGCCAAGGATTCGATTAATGCAGTCGAACCTGTAGCAATGCTTCTTTTGGCTTCTTTTTTTAATTTGGTCATTGCCCAAAACATGGAGATTGGAATTTAGTTTTTCGATATCATCATTTGGTTGTTTAATTTTTGTTTCATTTCTATTTAATTTAATCTACATCTTTTTTTTCTTTCTTTCTTTCTTCTTTTCTAATATTATCTTTAAACCCCAAAATTTCCGTACCAATCTTGGTACTTTTTTAAAAATTTTCTTGGCCCTGTTGAACTCAATTCTATTATAATTCTGTCATATCACGTCAAGTCAAATAAGTTTTAACTTGGATCAAAAAAAGTGTAAATAAATTTGTTTTTCTGTCTAAATACAAACAGGGGAGAAGTAAACTGCGGTGACAATCACCGGACCTAAATGTGGTCCTTTTTATTTAATTGACTTATGGGCTATTGTACTCAGTTATTACCCATTTATTACCTATTGTGTTTGTTATTGACCTATTGTCTCACAGCTTATGACGTTCCAAGTCGGTTGTGATTTCCTCTCCTTTTATCGTTTAGATTTGAACTTTAAGATTTAGTTTCATGGAAGTTTGTAGATTCTAGTAAGTTAAAGAGTTTCTTCTCCTTAGTTAAGTCTTGATGTTAAATAACTTCACGCCAATTGTGTCTTCAAGGAGTGCTAATTATTTTTCATGGGAATTTTGACATTTTCCTTAGTACAGTTAATAGATTTTCATTGTAATATTTTTGTAAGGAATGTTCTAAACCTGCAATTTCTTCGAGTCAACCAAAGAAACAACAACATGTGCGGGGAGACCACAGGCTGCCTCTGAGCTGTATAATATTGAAGACTTTTCGTATGATCTTATTTTGTTTACTTTTTACTTTTTATAATCATTTTATTTTTTTAAAAAATCATAATTTCATAATTTCATATATTACTTTATTTTTTTTTGTTAGTTTTTTTTGTTTTTTAAAAAAATTTTTCACTTTCTTCCTGCATCCTTCCCAGAAACATTTCTTTTTCTTTTTCCCATGATTTTTTTTTTCTTTTTCTTTTTTCTCTTTTTTTTTTTTTTCCTCCCACCTTTTTTCTGTCTTGAATCTCCTTTTATTATATATATTCACAAGATCCTTCAATTAAAAATTTTTTTTATTATTTCTTTCTTTCTATTTCTTCATAATCTCATGGAAAATATTCTTCTTCTTCCCTTCCAATTACAATTAACCTTCTTTTGCCTTTCACTTTATCTCCACCATTGATAACCATGTCTGAAGGCTTAAAGAAAAGAGTTCGAAGAGCCCATACTAAATCTCGGTTTGGCTGCCAATCTTGTAAACATCTAAGGATTAAGGTATGTTAGCATAAAACAATTCCATGCAAGGCTTAACTTAAACACAAATTTTATTTGAAATCATAAAATATTTGGTTATATTTATTTTTTCTCTTCAATTGGTTTTCGTTGAACAATTTTTATTATTATTATCATGAATCACATTCTATTTCATTTCATATGCTAACGTCTAACCTTCTATCTCTTCTTATTAATTTTGTTCTTAATTCTTTTATTCAATTAGTGTGATGAAACTAGACCTTCTTGCTTTAATTGCACAAAACGCGAAAAAGAATGTGTTTACAAAAATCCTCCGCCTCTTCCGGTAATAAGCAAAACAGCCAATATAATCATTCCAAGTGAACCTCGTTGGACTGCAACTCCAACTGTTCCTGATTCCGTCGAACCTACTTATGCCTCGTTTGGATCTGTCTCTTGGCCATCTACAACTTTGCAATATAACCTTAACGTGCCAGCCACGTCATCTCCATCTACTTCTTCTTCTTCTTACATGACAGCTGATACGACCATGTCTAATATGCCTATGGCTGGTATGGTTATGCCTGGTATGCAGCCATTGTCTAATACGTCGATGCTTAATATGCCAATTGGGGTAAGTAACTCTTCCAACGACCTCGGTATGCCCAGCAACCCGTTTGAACAACTTCCCCCAGATGCCATAGCGGCAATCATGGCTCAACAACAGCAGCAACAACTTCAACATCAACATGAAGAGCAACAGCAGTACCAACTGTACCAACAATACCAGGAGCAGCAACAGCTGCTGCAACAACAGCCTGCGCAGCCTAAACCTGACTTTTTTGAATATAAAATCCAGCCTCTTCCTCAACAATTGTTTTCTCTCTTGCCTCCTACTTCTCCTCAATATCAGCTCCCAGAATTACCCATTCAACTAGAATCGTCATCTTCATCACCCAACATCACCACCTCAGCACCACCACCACAAGTAGACCTAGCAACGGCATTAAATGTTACTTCACAAGCAAATGCTGAATTCACTCCAAGCATTGATTTTCCTCATTACCAAACTCCGACAGAGGCATACAATACCGCTGCCTCTGAAGACCCATATGTACCCTACCCAAACTGGAAGGATAAAGAGGAGGAACTCATCCAGCATTACAAAGACCACTGCTTTGAATTCATTGAGACAACAGAGCTCACGAAGTCGGTCTGGAGCGAATTAGTGTTATCGTTAATTCCCAAGTTTGATTATTTGCGCTCCGCTGTTATGACTCTTTCATCTTTGCATCTTGACTATCTTTCCTGTATTGAGTCTCAAGTCCCATTTGAAGCTTCTGATTTGTCAATGTTTCTTTACAACAGCTCATTGGCATCTTGTGGTAAAGAATGCTGTGATATTAATACCGAAAATTTTGAAGCTTTGTTTTTTACAACATCATTAATCATGGTCTCATCTTATAGGCTTGAGAAAACAATTCCACTATTCTCAGAGAGTCCTGGCCATGTTGATTTGCTGTCGCTTTCTAAAGGTCCTGTTTCTATCTTGATTGCCATGCGTGAACATATTACCTCGTCTCCATTGGTTGTCGAGTTTATGCATGGAACTCATCATTTCGAAAAGTTTGTTCATACTAAACTTTGTGACAACTTGATAGAGGTTTGCCAGATGTTAAGTGATGACATGGAGTTGAACTTGGATATGAGTCAAGTTTTGGATGCTTTGCGACATGGGCCTGCTTCTCCACCAGTAGATGAGCCTCTAGTGGACCAGACTTCCAAACACCAGGTGAATCCATTTTTGACTAAACATAGTCTTCTTTATCTTAAGATGAATCCGCTTGAGCCCAACTACTATCCTGACATTTCAATCAAGGAGGACGAGGAAGACGGGCTTACTAGTCCAGATAGGAGTGATGACGATCGTCCAACTGAAGAAGCAATCAACTTTCAAAAGGCTTTCAACCAACAACAGCAGCTTCAACAACAGCAGCAACAACATTTGTACCAGCAGCAACAACAGTCTAACGACCAGGCGAATGTATCACCCGAATCATACGTTACCACAACCCCATCTCCATCCCTTCAACACAATAAACTCAAAACCTCATTGCAAGCCACCGAAGACGACGATTCCGACATTCCCAGCCGTAAAGCTTCTTGCATCGAAGTACTTACAGTCCTCCGACTTTTTGCCCGCAAAGTGGTTGCCATGAAATCATTTACTCGCCTCCATCTTTGGCGTATGCTTCTCAACCGCCAGTTTCTAACCATGCTTCGTGAAGATCGTCATCCTTTTGCTCTGATAATAATGGCCCATTATTTAGCGTTCATGTTATTTCAAAAACCTTATTTTTGGCTGTTTGACAGGCTGCTTAATGAGATTAAAAAGATAACGGAAGCTTCTCCCAAGGTAATGCCCCATGAATGGAGTCCTCTGTTGAAATGGCCTAGATTGGTTGTGGATACCATCGAAGAACGTCGCAGGAATGGCAACTATGAAATGCTGGGAATTGAACTTTTTGCTGAGATGGTTGATTATACTATATGATGACAATCTGTGCAAAAAATTACAAAAAAAAACAGCCAATACAAGGAAAAAAAAAAACAGCCAATACAAAGAAAAAAAACCACACTTGCAACAAGGTTCAGATACCAAATCAAATCCAACAATTTGGCTTCTTGACATTCCTCCTAATTTTTTATTATTATTTATTTTATTTTTTTTTTCAAAAAAATGACGAGTGAGTCTCATTTCCTTTTTTTTTTTTTTTTCCTGCTCTCCGCTCTCCTTTTTAATTCTTGGATATTTTTATTTTTATTTTTATTTTTATTTTATTTTTTATTTTGGTGAGATTCAGCCGTACTAACATATTCTATAATATTAATTCATAATTTTATTCATAACTCTCAATACACATTAATCCAAAACTTATACAACAACAATGAAAAAAAAAAAAAAAATAATAATATAAATATAAAATAATGAATTGAAAAAAGTGCATAATTTAAACTTTAACGACTTTGAATATCTTCGGTCGTTTCTCTAATCACTTCATCATAAGTTGGGGGCATGCTAGTCTCATTGTCAGCCGATGGACCTTGAGATGAAGACGACTGGCCGTTTGCAAATGCCGGCTGAGAATGCTGTTGTTTAGAATCAGCTTGAAGTGGTGGTGCTTGAAAAGACGGGGACTGAACCTGTGGAGGAGGAGACGATACTGTCACCACAGGTCGGCTTTGCTGCTGGGGAGGATGAGGAGCTGGTTGAAGGGTTCCATACTGAGGAACACTTACGTATATGCCCGGACGATTATACGACTGTCGTTCATAGTCGTACTCATAAATCTCCTCATCTTCTGGGTATTTTGAAATGATATACCAGGCGTGGAATAGACCCGGTAGGTAGCCCAGAATACAGAGTGCGATATTAATGAAACCTAGATAACACAGGAATGTTAGTTTTGATTATAAAAGAAGTACAAAAAAATTCATTAAATATTTTAACTTACTGTCAGCTGAACAGATACCTCTTCGAATCCATACTGGAAGGGGTGGGAAAAAGATGGCGATTATCACCAGAATACAGTCTGAGCAGCAAAAACATATGCACATGGTGGTGGCGAGATAATGGGAATGGTAATAAAAGGAGATAGATGATGTATAATTGGGTGATTGGTCTATAAAAGAAACGCAAAGAAAACAAGGAAGGAATATAATTAGTGAAATTAAGGAAAAATAATATTAAAGAAGAAGAAAAAATTGATTTATATTCAAGTTTATAGGAATTGAAGGGTTTAAAAGGCAAGAAATCCAAGAAATCGGTGGCAGCGTTTTAATTGTTTTTCTTTTATTTTTTCAATTTTTTTTTTTTCCTGCTGCCACTGACTCAGCGGCTTAACGTCCCAGCTTCCAACGGAATCCCGTCGGATTGGGCCGATGGGTTTGCCCGACACTCTCATGTGCTTAACGACTTAATGAGCGTTGAACAATGAAAAACTAACAACGGCAACAAAAAGACATACGTGAACAAAAAGACATACGTGAACAAAAAAATTAGAAGGAAAAACCGTTGCAGGAGATGCCCGACAAATAAGTCAGTTCCGAAAAGCTCCAAGCTCAATTCATTTGCAAAACATGTTCGTCAGAATACTACAAATTTCCTATGGCCTGTCGGTCACCTGAACACATTAACAGCCAAATCTAGAAAGCCGGTCGAAGCATCCTTGTGACAAGGCTTAACGGCGTTTAAATCCCCTTTAGTTGAAGTGAACTCCAGTCACCGGCTGCCTTTTCGTGAATAATGACTATTCTCAACCGATATTCCAGGCACATTTAATGTGTAAGTTTCCAAGAAAGAGCACCCAAAAATTTAGTTTTCATCAAGACCTGAATTTACGCATGGCAGTAATATCAGTAGCACTCCAGCGTGACCACTTACTTCCCAATTGTGTCCGAGGTTAGGGGTTGCACACCTTCCCTTCGAACTGGGTCATTTTTCACTTCTTCCTCTTACTTTTTTCCTTCTTTTTTTTCTTCTTCTAGAATACCAATACTAAACGACATATTAAACATTCATAATGTCTGCTGAGCTCGCTGTTTCATACGGTATGTAATCAATGAATAAATCGTTTTTCTATTTTTTATTATTTTTAATTATTTTATTTTTTTCCTTCCCTCTATGCTCCAGTACTTAACATTTTAACCATACAATCGTGCTAATTATTTTCTATAGCTGCCCTCATCCTTGCTGATGCTGAGGTCGAAATCACCGCCGAAAAGCTCCAGACTCTTGCTGAAGCTGCTGGTGTTCAAGAACTTGAGCCCATCTGGGTTCAGCTCTTTGCCAAGGCTATTGCTGGCCAGGACTTGACTGCTCTTATGACCAACTTTTCTGCTGGTGGTGCCGCTGCTGGTGGTCCTTCTGCTGGTGCCGCCGGTGCTTCTGGTGCCGCTGCTGAGGAAGCTGCTGAGGAAGAAGAAGAGGCTGCTAAGGAGGAATCTGACGACGACATGGGATTCGGACTGTTCGATTAAACAATTACAATACCAATTTAAAAGAACCAATCAAACCAGAATATGAAATCCAATAGATCCGTCTTTACCCTCTTCTAAATGCCCTCTCTCCATATTTTTTTTGTGTATTTATATTTATATTTGATTAATATATATTTTACGAACCTCAATTATACCCTAAAGTCGGTAGAAAATGCTGATTCACTATTTTTGTAGTCCAAATTCTTTTCAGCTCCTCCCAAGCTGTTTCATTTTCCCTTCATAACTGACCACATCATTTAATACAATGGCACGAAAATCAGCAAGGCCCCGATCTAAAGTCGGGTCTCACCCTCGCATCCAAGAGCTAGACAACCTCCAAGATTTTAAGGACTATGTTGGTGCTGCGGACGTGCCTGACAAACCATTGATCCAAAAGATTGAGGAACTTCAAAAGCAACGAGACCAAAAGCTAAAAGCTCAAACCCACAAGTCATCAACTCCACCAAAACGATATCGCAAGACGTCACTTCCAACCGGGGCTACATCTGATTCTCTTGCTAATGAAAATGTAGATCTGTCTCCAATGGGCCGGTTTATGTTTGATTTACTGGACTACACAGCATATCTGATCCCAATTATTTCAGTCCACATAGTATTGGATATTCTTGTACGAGTTCAATATAGTGAAGATACATTCGAGGGATTTGCACAACGTGACATCATGTACCGTGCCCTGATGGCTATACCTGTGTTTGCTTTACTACATTTCTTCGTTCACCCGTTAAGACATACTAGGGTATTTCGAATCACCTCCTTTTTTGCCTCCGTCGGTGCTGGCGGGTACCTTCTCTACGCTTCTAACGAGGAAGGTTACTACTATGTTATGAAAAGAGCGCCACCTTTGGGCACACTTTGGGTCTGGCTTTTTATAGAAATGGAATGGCAGTGGGCTGGTACCTCTCTTGTCGTCATTGCTTTCTGGATGTGGCTTAAAGACTATTCTATTTAATCATGTAGAAATGAAAATAACCAACAAAAAAACAGACACAACACAATAGAATAAGGCATTAAATGTAACCTCTATACAATATATTTAAAATTGAGAGCCTTGTAAATCACCGAACCGATTGTTTAGTGATGTAAAGCCTTCAAGTGGTGAACCTTCTTCAGGGTCTTCTACTTGAGATGGCCGGGGTCGGACTGTTGGAAATAAGCCGAATGAAGAAGAACCAGAACTTCCTGCGTTACTGACCTGGGGTCTCAGCCTTGGACTAGATGACATCTCTCGGATGGAATCGTATAATGGCGGACCACCTGCTGGTGCTGTTGTTGTTGCCTGTAGAGACAGACTACTGCCAGTGTCCTGACTAGTTACTTCAGGATCTGACAATACAGAAGCCACTGACACTGAATCTGAATCTAAATGACGTTGCGTCACCGCGGCTGCTACTGCTGCCGCTACAGCAGATTCTCCACATAACCGGTCACTTAATGCATCATCAAACGACGGAAGCTGTCCTGATAATGGATCATTTAGTGATAGATAATTAAATCCTTCCACTGGCGGTGAACTTGAGAATGGGGATGACAACGATCTTACTAGCGGTGATCCGATTCCTGCCCATGTTGGGGATCCTATAATAGGAATTCCATCATTATTACTATTGCTCCGTCGCTCTGGTTCAGAGTCTTCAGGATAGCTTGGTTCAGGTTCAGGCTCTTGGTCTCCCCATGAAATATCTGTGTAACGAGGTAACTCCACGCTCTCTGTTTTACAATGCCGTGACAAGAAGTGAATTGGAGTGTCAATTAGTACCTCAAAGAATCTCCATTTTGACGTGGCTGGGTCTAGTTTAGATATGCGGAATGATATATGTAACCGGTGCTTGACATGGATCAATGGATTGAATATAGCATCTGGGCGCAAAAACTGAAAGTAGTTGCTATTAGAAGCCGGCGGAGTAAAATGATGATTAGCAACGCTATCCCAATCTCCATCGGCTGTCACAAATGGCATTGTAATATCAAGTTCTGTAGTACCTGCAATCTGCCTTGATTCTGGCTTAGGAGCGTCGGAGCTTCCTGAGTTATTGGTAGGCTCATCTGACAAATGTAGCAAGTTGCCTGTCATCATGGCCAATCTACTCTTCTTCTTGGCCTTCTCAGCTTTTTCGGTTTTATTAAGAGCTTCTGATTTATCCTCCTCATCTTCTACAGGGGCATTAGGATTTACCGCAGTCTTTTGAAAAAACAGGACTTTTCGTTTTGGTTCTTGGTGTTTTAGTATCGATAGTCTTGCTGAAATGTACGTCACAGTTTCTACCACTTGGACACGCACTCTATGTACTCGAACTTTATCAATCGGCGTGAGTTTGATGCTTAATGGTATCGAGGACCCAAGGGGTATAAATTTTTTGGGGCAAGAAATGTCGTAATGAAGTCGGTCATCCCAATCGCGGGAAATGGCTAGAGGCGTATTTGAAGCCATTTCTCCAATACTTGGAGGACTGCGAACCAATGTAACCTCCTTGTGACCAGTAATGCCAAAGGTGAACCTGCTAGGCCGTTCTACCTTGGCGACAAGGTAATACTTGATTGCGCCTTTAGGGCATACTACAGTCTCTGCAGTTCTGGCATCAATAGCAAGAGTAAAGTGGAAGATATACTCTCCTGCGGGATATACAGTAGGCTTTGAGTGACTATTTGCTGTGAACGAATGTGTACTCTCTTCCTTTGCGTAGTTGCATCTTGCCTCATCAAAGTAAGCCGGTGAGAAAAAGGGAATGTCGTTTTGCGATAAATGTGAAATAGTGGGACGAAGTGTATCAGCATTGGACTCTCCTGAGGTAGAAGAAAAGATTGGTGTTTTAAAGCTCACTTGACCAGGAGTTGCACTACAATTAGAAATTAATGGAGTATTAGAATCGGGCATAATGTACACTACATCTGCGCCATATAAATCTGAAGATACCACTGAGGTTGAATCCATGTTGACTATGGAGCTTTTCACCGCCGCTTGGTCCGGGGTCGGCATAAACTCCCATGTGTGCGAGCTGATGATAACCTCATCTTGAAACTGGGGTCCACATGGAAGCGAGTGGTCAAGAAAACTTTGATCAACGTTTGATTCCAACCACTCTGTTTTGCATTTGCCGTAGAATCGTAGAGAAATATCTTTAATTTTAGTAGGTTTGGTGAGTTTTAAGAGCAAGGATCCTCGTAAAATCGATGGCGGCAAGTCGGACGCAGAAGAATTTGTTCCCAAGGACGCAGTATGTAACGACAACCGCGGATTCATTTGCTGCATACCTGTAATATCCAAACCACCTTCGTCTGAATAAGGATTAAAAATGGAACTGGGCGATTGATCAGGAAAGTTCTCGTTTAAAGGATCAGGGTAGTTTGGAGGATTACTACCAGAGTCTGGGGCAGACCCTTCATCCTGTTCATGATAAGAAGAACTAGACGAAGGGTAGGGTAGGAATATGGTGTCTTCCTGTAAACTCAGAGAGAGTGAAATGCTTCCTGATTTCGAGGAGCATATATTGTGAGGAGTGCCTATGCAGTGGTTTGACAAATCCACTAGGTCTGGGGTGGTGGAATTCGAGATAGACGAAGCATGAGACAGCGTAGGTCGTAAAAAAGGCGACAACGGTCTAGAGAAGTGTAAGTGATTTGTATTCATTTATTATATTGTCGAATTGTAGATTTGAAGAATGGGGAGGAAGAAGGAAAGGAAGGATTTGTCGGTATTAAAGTAAGATACGACCATCAAGGAAAAATTAAACACCCAAATAAAATAAAATATTATATAAAAAGTAGCAGCTGCCAGGAATTGCTTAAATAGGCGTAACTGAATCAAGCTTAAAAGTAAAGTGGCCAGACGTTTCGGTACTCTAATCCTTGGCCTTGGGAGGAAAGTAAAACAACAGCTTCATAGGCTTTTCCTGCACAGCGAAAGAGGAGCCACGCCGTAAACCATGGGACATCCTGGAAGGTCACCTGGATGCTGGGCAGCGTAAAGGGCCGTGTTCTGGCGATGTTCCAGACTCTAATTCGCAGCACATGTTGGCCACCCGGTGCTGTTGGGCGTAATTCCTTGGCCTTTGAATGGCACCTTCTGGAATTGTCAGCCTTTTTCTCCTGGTAATAACTTCAGGGTCCAAATACAAAAACGAGTTATAGATACACGGTAACACTTCATAAACAGATTTCGTTTTTATGACGAAGGTGCTCATATCTGGTCTATTGACAGAGATTCAGTTTCTTGTCTTGGGTATCGTATCATACCGTTGAGGCAAAGATACTGTCAGGCTTAAGATTAACCATGTGCCTAGTTTGGTGGGGTTCAAACTAAGCTGACATTACTAGGAAATGGATGAAAACATGACTCCTTAAGTGGCGGGCAGTTAATAATATCTTAACTGCTGTTTATAATATCTCAAGATATCTCACCCGTTACTTCACATATTCCTGAGTACCGTCCGAACCCCCCGTAGCTTCATGGACGTTGCCGTCTTTGCTTTGTCCTGTGGTGATACTAGACAAATAAGTCACGTGCATGTTATATAATAATGTATAAGCATTATATAATTTGATTACCAATCTCCCTGAAAAACCTCCAAAAATGACACCAAACCATCTTTTCAGAACCCAAACACCTTAATCTACACACCCACTTCACCTGGATCACTGCCGCTTTCTCCATCATTGCATCTCACGGACACTGCTGCAATGTCTTCCTTGAAATCCTTCATTAAAGCCGTGCGAGCAGCTAAAACAATAGCTGACGAGCGAACTGTTATCCAAAAAGAATCGGCTGCTATTCGTACATCATTCCGTGAAGACTATTCGGATACTTCTATAAGGCGGCAAAATGTAGCCAAATTGCTCTATCTTTTTACTCTGGGTGAGCGCACTCATTGGGGTCAGGTTGAGTGCCTGAAGCTTCTTGCTTCTCCTAGATTCACCGACAAACGTCTTGGATACCTTGGTACTATGCTGTTGTTGGACGAAAACCAAGAGGTTCTTACTCTAGTCACTAATTCTCTTCAAACTGATCTTAATCATCCTAACCAGTACATTGTCTCTTTGGCACTTTGTACACTTGCTGATATTGCTTCCACAGAAATGGCCCGTGATCTTTTTGCCGATATTGAAAAGATTGTTTCCTCCTCCAACCCGTATTTGCGAAAGAAAGGCGCCTTGTGTGCCATGCGCATCATTCGAAAGGTACCAGACCTTGAAGAGAATTTTGTCGAAAAGGCCAGGGCATTGTTGAATGATAAGAACCATGGTGTATTGATCTGTGGCATAGCCCTTATTACTGACCTCTGTCTGCACAATCCCGAGTTGATTCCCACCTTTAAAAGATCAATTCCTCTCATAATCAAGCATCTTAAGGGATTATCTGCTTCTGGATATATCCCTGAGTATGATGTTGCAGGAATTGCTGATCCCTTTCTCCAAGTCAAGCTTCTGCGTCTTCTCCGTATCCTTGGTACTGGCGATGTACAGGCTTCTGAGCAGATGAGTGATATTCTTGCACAAATTGCATCTAATACCGATTCTACCAAGAATGTTGGTAACTCCGTTCTCTACGAAGCAGTCTTAACTATTTTTGGTATTGAAGCTGATTCTGGGCTCCGAGTGCTTGGTGTCAATATCCTTGGTAAATTTCTTACTACCAAAGATAACAATACTAGATATGTCGCTTTAAACACACTCTTACATGTAATTGAACGGGAGCCGAATGCTGTCCAGCGACACAGAGGAATTATTATAGAATGTTTACAAGACAGTGATATTTCCATCCGACGCAGAGCTTTGGAGTTGTCGTATGCTCTTATCAACGAGCAAAACATCCGCGTTCTTATTCGCGAACTGCTCGCTTTTCTTGAGACTGCCGATTCTGAGTTTAAAACCACCCTTACTTCTCAAATCGCTATTGCCGCTGAGAAATACGCTCCTACTAAGCGTTGGCACGTCGACACACTTATCCGTATGTTGAAAATTGCCGGATCTTACGTCAAAGAAAATGTGTTGTCATCTTTCATTATTCTCGTTATTGGCTCAGAGGATCTCCAACTTTACACCGTTCAGAAGCTATACACCGCGCTTCGTAATGATATTACTCAGGAAGGCCTTACTCTAGTGGGAACCTGGTTGATTGGCGAGTATGCCAATATTCTCCTGCAGGGAGGCTCTTATGAAGAGGAAGAACTAGCACAAGAAGTGACCGAAACTCAAATCGTCAGTCTTA
This sequence comes from Geotrichum klebahnii, assembly GCA_030570935.1. Taxonomy (NCBI): domain Eukaryota; kingdom Fungi; phylum Ascomycota; class Dipodascomycetes; order Dipodascales; family Dipodascaceae; genus Geotrichum; species Geotrichum klebahnii. The sequence goes on from JAJLWW010000104.1 coordinate 46,617, forward strand.
TGGAGACTATTATTGAAAGCTCATATGCTACTGAGGTTGTCAAGGAATACGTTTTAAATGCCTTAATGAAGCTCACAACCCGCCTTTCTTCTGCAGCAGAAATTGAGCGAATCCGACGAATTCTCAGTAATAATGCCACCTCCTTAGATGTTGAAATTCAACAACGTGTTGCAGAGTATAGTAAGCTATTTTCCTACGACGCTGTTCGCAAGGGTGTGTTGGAAAAAATGCCTGCTCCTGAAGTGCGTAAAGACCTCAGTCAGCGATACCAAGCAGAAAGGGCTAAACAGGATGCTAAGAAGAATCCCTTGGCTGCATTATCTAAAAAGTCTTCTTCTACCCCTGCTGCGTCTTCTGCTGGTGATTTATTATTGGACTTAATGGGAGATGCTACTCCATCTGCACCTTCTGCCCAGCCTTCAAAGGTTGGTCCTTCTAGCAATGATCTATTATCTGATATTTTTGGCTCCTCTTCCAATTCTGCCACTTCTGCTTCCACTGATGCTCCCCCACCACCGCCTACAAAGAGTGCCAATCAAAATATCATGGACTTATTTGCTTCATCTAATCCTAATCCTACAGCACCACCTCCTTCATCTTCAGCAGGTCTTGGTGACGTTCTCGGACCATCCTCTACTCCTGCTGGATCCTTAGGTATTGACCCTATTGAGGCCTACAACAAGGGACCTCTGAGACTCACATTCCAGCCTGTTTCCAAGGATGGCCCAGGAACTTCAGTTATTCAAGCCAAATTTACAAACAGTGGATCTTCTTCGATATCTGGGCTCAATTTGCAAGTTGCAGTGCCCAAGACTCAAAAGCTGCAGCTCCAGAGCTTATCATCGTCTGTCATTAACTCTGGTCAAACTGCCACTCAGCAACTCAAGGTCTCAGGTACTCCTGGTACCAATGTAAGACTCAGATTGAGAATTTTGTACACCTTAGATGGGCAAGAGTTCAAGGAGCAGGTCGACTTTGGCAAATTTCCAGCAGGTCTGTTGTAGTTACATAAAATAGCAAAAGAAAACTACAGATAATAATAAATGTAATAAACAAAAGGTAGAAAATTGGATTGCATGTAGTTCAAATCGTAGAATTTTAGGGGCTGTATAAGAGGGAGGGATGCTTGTTAGTTGCTTTGAGGAGTCCATATTTTAATAAAATAGAAGGCAAGTCTCTAATATCACCAACTTAATAATCAAGAATAATTACAATTCAGGCTCTTTTAATTAGTTTTATGCCAAAGTTAGCAATAATTATAATCGCTATTCTTCTTGATTCCTGGTGAAATTTGGGGTAACTGAGAGTCGATGAAAAGATAGCAAGAATAAGTTAGGTTAGGGTATGTAATTTTCATTCAGGAGTGTGTGCGATAGTTATCCAAACCTTCTGGACTTTTTCCATTTCTTTCAAATCAAACACCTATACACACACACTCATACAAAAATAAAAATGGTCAAGTTAGCTGATAAACGACGTGATACTCTTGTGGTTCCGTAAGTATCTATTCCTTTGAATCTCACAAATCAAAAACAAAAACCCAAGATAAATTTTGATTTTTACTAACATTGTTATATCAATTTCTTAGTTATTCTGGTTCCAAGCCTCTCAAAAATGAAATGTCATCAATGTTGACCTCATCTTTACCATTAGCAGCCATGTTTCTTCGAAACAAAATCTTATCCTGGGCTGCTTTTTTTACAACCGTGCAAGCTTGGTTGAATGAACCTGCAAACATTAAGTCGGATGCTCAACCTGCTGGCCTTTCTGTAATGTAAGTTTTTTTGTTTTCGGTTCTACAAGAGAAGACTTCTTTTTTTCTGGGTTCTTTTAGTTCTTTTCGTTATTTTAGTTCTAACTCTTTGGTTTTCTTATAGTCTTTCGATGGTCGGTATTATTACTTGCTATGTTGATATTATCATGCCTCCTAGAATTCCTACCTCTGCTGCTAAGGCTGCTGTGGAAGCCACTGTGACTGCTGTTGCGGATGCCATTACAACCGCTGCATCTTCATAAACTTATCTTTATAAGACAACTCCAGAACATTATTTTGATGTATTAAGTTTTATTGTTTTGTTTTAAAGTATTAATGTGAATTTGTATTATTATACTGTAAAAAATAATAGTTCGTTCTTTTCATTTGTGTGTGTGTTTATCTTTAATTTTTTTTTTAAATAATTTCATTTTTATGTAAATAAGGTCGTCGGTACTAGAAGTATCATGGTAGCATTAAGACATTCTCGTTATTGTCATTTTATTCAAAACTCTTCTTCGTATGGGCATTCTATACTCTCATGTCCTTCACGCTCACAAAGACCACACCATTTATCACGTCCGCCTGCTAAATCAATTTTCTTAGGCGAGGTGTAAATTGGCACAACAGTTTCAGTTGCAGCCTTAAACTCTGGTGAAGGTGTCTTGGTTGTAATTGCATGCGGTCCACCTTGTTGTTCCTTTAATGTTTTTCCATTGCCCACTGATAGTGTATTAGCAGCATCTCCAAAAGTCTCGGGGGAAATCGCAGTACCGGATATTGCAATGGCCATGGGGCTTTCAATAGATGGCGTTTCTAAAAGAGAGTCCGTAGAGTCTGTACCGAAGGTATCTTGAGTTGAATTGCTAGCCAACGGGGTAGCATGAGGCTGGGGTGGAATACCTGAAGACTTACGCTTTTGCTGTACTTGGTTGAGATAGGGACCTGCCGACTGTAGCTCGTTATTTTGATTGCGCAGTATTTCAAGTTCGCGCTCCATTTCTTCTTCTTTGAATACTTTTTCTTCAATTACTGCTTCAAGATTTGAAATTTCATTTTCCAGTTGAATCCTTTGAGCTCGCTCACTTTTGAGTTGTTGTTTGAGTTTCTCGCTACCAAATATTCCGGAATCACGTCCACTTCCTCCTATTTCATCTAAGATATTGCCATCTCCACCACTGTTTCTATTTGAAAAAGGAGACGAAAATGGGCTCGAAGCCGCTGCTACCATCGACATGTCACTCAGTCGCTGCTGGGCCTGCTCAAGCTGCTCCCTCATGTCGTTTAATTTCTCGTCCTTTTCCAGCAGTTTATTTTCAAGCTCGGCCAATTTAGTTATTTGAGCTTTAGCATCTTGATCGGCCACAATCTTATTAGAGCTGGATCCGCCTGTTTCAAACTCTTGCACAAGCTGTTCGAGTTCCTGAACTCGTTCACGAACTTTTTCGGCATCCATCAATTTCGTCTGCAATGAATGAATTTCCCTCACATATGCGGCATTTGAATCTCGCATGTCAGCTTGAAGGTCATCCAATGTAGACCTAAAATCTGCACGTCGCTCATCCAGTTGTGTTTTTAGACTAGATATTTTGCGATCTCGTTCATCTAATTCCTTGGTATGACTCTGTTTTAGCTCCTCGATAGCCTTGGAATTCTGCTGATTTTCTCCGTTTCCTCCCATGGCAGCCACGGCCTCTCGTTCTGCCTCTTCAGCTTCCTTCAAATTTTGGAACTCTACAACTGTCGTTTCTAGGTCACGTAGGAGCCCTGTTTGTTCTTGTAATTGGATTCCTCGTTCAGATGATTCATTTTGGCTGCTTTCAAGTTGTTGCTTGAGTTCAAGGATCTGTTTCTGGGCATCTGCCTGAACTTGTGATACAGCCATTGCGACAGCCTGTGCAATAGCAGCACTACTGCTACCACCATTGTATTCGCTCTCGTTATATTGTTGCGAACGATTTATGATAACGCTATCACCACCTGTGCTATAATCACTACCCTCAGCAGACATCAAAGAAGATGTCCCACTTGCGGTCCTAACAATACTACTACTGCTACTTTTCGTGGTAGGCGATTTCGCTTGGGCTTTCACATCTTGTAAACTGGGAAACGCATTTTCAGGTCGTAGAATGTGTGATGTAGGGCGCTTAAATGGATTACTAACCGGCGCTTGGCTAGAGTGAAGAATGGGTGATGCTACTTGGTTCCGTCGTGGCGTAGTAAACGAACCTGGGGTGCCATGCATACTTTGTCGATGTCTTGCAATGCCAGAGCCTGGTAGAGCTTGTATTGATCTCCGACTAGGAGATTTTGCCCCCAGTTCGGGTGTGCGTGGTGCCCTTAGCACAGGAGCCCCTCCAGTCAGCGAAGCCCTGCGATCTGCTGGCAATTTCTTTGTTGACTGTTGTTGCAGAACTGAGTTGAGAAGTTTTGGGTATGAAATAAATAGTCCAGAATTATGCACTTCGGTATCAAAGTATTTTTCTCTTTTAATAGTTACAGGGTCTTAGTTAAAGGCTTTAAAAAACAAATAATGTCGAATGAGAATTCTATACATACCCGTTGAATTCACCGTTATGTCGTCCTTGCGAACTCCATTCGCCCAATAACTCAACGCCAGCGAAATCTCCACTTTTTCCTATAATTGGCCCCACGTATCTTAGAATGCCTAACTGCCCTTCAGGTAAACGTACTTTATCACCGACATTGATTGGGGGCAGTTTACTGATCGGTGGTGGCATCATCATTCGGGGTGTGAGGGGAGTTTGCCCTGTCATAAGAGTTGTTGAATCAGGCATGATTAGTTTGAACGTTCTCTTGTATATTCACAAAGCAAGTCTCAGTATTTAGTTTTAAAACTGGGTATCTTATAAGCTTTTTTAATAATATTTTCATAGCTAGGTCTCAAAGGACCAAGTCAAATGAGTTCTAGATGTCCACTTAAAAAGAAAAAAAGAATGAAAAGTATAGAATAAAGGAATCAAAACAAGAATTAATTCAGGCTTTGAGGTTTGTTTACTTTTGAGAGTGGTCTTGTACACGTCACGTGAAATAAGACTCCTTTGGGGCCTGGAAAAGCTTTGAAACAAAAATGTGAAACACAAAACCTTCCTTTGGTTGTCAAAAGTTTCTCAAAATAAATCTTTTCTTCTTGTTTTTGTACTTCCGCACTGGAATGCAAAGTATAAAATGGAATCTAAAGGTTCAAATTCCAATGAAGGTGTTATTTAAAGAAATAAAATTGTTTGATTTATTACTTGGATTTCACTTAGTAGATTTAGACAACATTGTTGTCCAAAGTCGCTTTCTCAAGCGCTAGTACTAGTTCATCTATGTATTCATCGGCATCTGCTATGTGCTTTTGAAGAACCCGAATTTCCTCTACTCTAGCTTGGTCTTTTTCTTGATACTCAGCTTCCAATTCAGTCTTTAAAAGGTGTTTCCCTTCCACCAACTTCGAATTGCTAGCATCTAATTTTATTTCTAGTGTTTTAACCTTGTTTAACGCAATTTTCAACTCGTCCTTGGTTTCTTTCAGAACAAGATTATCAATCCCTTTAAGCAATCGTAATGTTTCCTTCCCATCCTTTTTAAGTTGTTTTGTCTCATCCAACACTTTTTTGAGTTGTTCATAATTATTTTGAGTCACGGTGAGCTGTTCCCGTAGCTGGTCGATCTCAGCTGGATCAGTATGAGCACTGGTATCAGTAGTTTTGGTTGGTATCATCTTCTCTATATCTTTAATGGTAAGAGGTTTTTGTATATCTTTTCCTGTGGTACTCTCAGTTTCATCACTTCCTGATAGCTTAGTACATCTGTCAGTGAAAGCCATATGCAATTGATGGTTGAGGGTATCAATAGGGTCAATCTTTTCTTTTGATTCCAGACGTATCTTACAAAGCTCGAGCTCTTTGGTCAGTTTATCAATAGTGAGTTTCTGCTCTTCATTCTTAGCTTCAAACTCGTGTTTATTTTTCTCTACCATTAATTGGCACTCATCCAATTTTCTTTGAGTGTCACTTGCACGTTCCAATGCAACAGAGAGTTTTTTGCTCGCAGTCCGTTGCAGTCTTTCAGTATCTTCGATGAGAGATGTGTATAGATAAGATGTCTCAATATAGTCATTCTTGTACTTATCTCGTTCAGCTGATATTTGTTCAACGTTTTCCAATTCATGGATTGGTTTTCTAAAAGTCCGAACTCCTCTCTTTTTCTTTTCATTCTGAAGTAAATTAATTCGCAGCAGAAGTGTCTGAACATGGCTTTCAAGATCTTCAATGTGAATCTGTTTTGATGCAATCTCCTGATGCTGCTCTTCAAGTTCTTTTGTCAATAAATTTATTTTGGTCTGATACTCGATGATGTCTAAAGGCATAGCCTTGCAATTTCCGAACTCTTTGATTTCAAGCAAATCTACGCTTGGAACTTGAGTCTCTTGGGGTGTGGTTGCTTCATCAATTTCTATGCCTTGTTCCAAGAACGTGAGGTCAGCAGTCGTTTCAAAAATTTCATTAAGTTTGTCCTCAATTTCATCAATACGTTGCTGTTTGATTTGGTCCAAAGAAAGTGTACTCATGTTTTTCTTTAAGTTATACTTGAAGTCTGCACGATGCTGTTTCTGAACCGTGAAAACCTTGTGATTTTCATGCACCTTTTGAGACCCTCTATCTGTTTCTTCCTCCACTTCATGACTGTGTTCTTTATTTGCGACTTTTAGTTCAGGCTCTTCAATACGCACATTCTGAACGTCAACCACATGTTGATAGTCTTCTAGGAGGGCAATAAAATGACTCAGTTTCTTGGAAAGAAAGCTGACTTGTAATTTGTTAAGTGCCTGTAGTCGAAATTGTAGATAGTATAGTGTTCGATTGCATTCAATAGTGGATGCAGGGTCTATATTACTTGAAAGGTACGATTGAATGTTATTGGTGTATTGTTGCTCGTATCCCAGAGGGTCGAATGAAAAAGTAGTGTTCCAGTGAAATGGAGATCCAGGTACTGTTATCAATACAGGTGGATCTTGGAAAGGATGCTCTGTAGCCAGCATCTGAAGATCTTGTTGAATAGTGTCAATTCTAGTCTGTTCTTCCACTAGAGTAGTGTGCATATAATCCTTGTGGCTACGATATTGGATGTGTACTGACAATCGGCGCGGCTTGCGAGAGCGGATGCTAGATCTCCTACGAAGAAATTCGGCACTACGTTTAATAGATCGACTGAAAAATGAGCGAGTGGACGCATTCCCAGATAATTCTTCACTAGAAATTGAGTGAACGTAGGAGGGGTCTGGAAAAGCATTGTCAGGTTCTTCTATTGAGCGGTTAGCTGCACCATGAAACTTGATTTACAACTTGATTTGCGTTTACCTGATTCAGAATCCTCGGTTTGGGTATTTTGCTTCATAAAAAATTCTGAAGATTCAGTAAGAGGAGTATGGTAAGTGCCTGTGTCCCTAGTGGAGTTTTCCGTGTGAGGGGTATCTTCTTGTGTTGGAGGGTATTTGTATCGCGCGGAGATGTTTTCTGTAAATGGATTAGGGACACCTGGAGGAAGGATGCCATAAGAAAGCTCGGCTAGTTCCATGTCACCGTCAGGGAAGCAAAATGAAGATTCATTGAGCAGAGGGGAAGCGGGAATTTTGATTTCAATAGGGTAGTCAGTGGCACGGGTAGTGTCTACCGGGGTATAATTTGGGGTGTTATTAAAGGTCTCATAGGTATCAATGTCATCATCATCACTAAAAGCAGTGGCTTGAGCCGCAGGATTAGTGGTCATTGCCAAGTTGGAGGAGAACGGTTGTTGTACGTATTATAACTTTTATGAGAGTATGGGGATGAAGATTGTAAAAGGAAGAAGAGAAGGAGAGAAGAGAAGAAGAAAAAAATTGGGATTTCAAGAGCTGTGAGGCAAGAAAAGAACCATCACCAATTGCATGTCATATTGTATAATTTCCAACAGCCGATATATTTGCACTGGGCCATACAACGGATAAATACGAAAATACACAAAAAACACAAAAAATACAAAATACACAAAAAATACAAAAAACACAGAAAACACACGCAAATTGAGTTTTCTGGTGATTTTATTTGGTTATTGGATTATTTAAATGAAGCAGTCTCCTCCCCAATTGAATTTATTTTATTTTATTTATATTTTTTTTTTCTTTCTTCCGTTTCTCCTTTCTTCATACCCCAATCACTCATATCCGTTATAATCAAACTTCATCATGTCTCTTAATCTTAAGCCTGCCTTTCAACTCTCCCTTGTTCTAGAGGAGGGAAAGACCGTTAGCACCACTGATGGTGGTGTGAATAGTATGTTTATACTTTAAATTAAAGATAATTAAATCTCAATTGGGGGACTACAAGTTATGGAAAATTGCTAACCGCCATTTTAGACATTGTTATCATCAAGTCTGGTAAGACCACCTCCTTGGACCCCGAATTCCCCTTTGACACTACTGTCTATCATGGACGTGATGATATTACTGTTTCTACTAAGGGAACTCACTTTAACCTTGACTGCAAGGTGTTTGGAAACATTGATGGAGATAATACTGGCTATTCCATCTGGTATAGTGGAATTGTTCGCACCAATGCTGCTGTTGGAGGTGTCTTAGGAAAGGAATCCAATGCCATGGCTTACGATGATGGATACTTGGTGAATAATGTGTTTGTTACTTTGGATAAGGGAGCTGATAGCAAGTACAACTGGGTAGAGACTCATGTACTAGTTGGTCGTGGCCGTTTTTTCAGAGATGACAGTGGAACTTTGAACATTGAGTATAAGGTTTACGCAGTTGTCCCATAAACAGGAAGAAGATTAGTTCAAAATGCAGCTTCTATTGAATCTCGTGACGACCTCTCGCTAGACCAGTGGAGAGTCCAAGTATGGGAGAAAAATGGGGGATTGAATCATGTCTCTAAATGCTTAGTTCATTATTATGTAATGATTATTAATAAGAATTGAAATATGTCAAACTCCTCATAACTCTGCTCGGTTTGCTCTGCTTCAAGCACACTCCCTCACACACACACGAAAGGGGTTTGAAACCATGGAAACAGTGGAGGAAGAGAAATTCTGGGATAATTTGCATATGGCATACGTCTGCACAGAAGCGTGAAAGTGTGCACTTGAAAGTGGCTGTCTTTGGTCGAGAAGAACTAGTGAACTCTTTTTTTGTGTCTTTTGGCTAAGGTCAAGTTGATGGTGACGATATTCTTTCGAGGAAGCATTCTCGGGTGGGCACTCTGATCTGTGGTATGCTGTTAATTAGTTCCTATCTGTTCAATTCACATGGAGTTACGTGTCGATGCCATGTAAGTAAGTCCTTTATTTCATTTATGTCATGGATATTATATGCCATATGTATGAGCGCTGTCGTCTCGAGCATGGCAACTCCACAAGTTCGGTGTTAGAGCTACGACTATTCCTGCCCTTTAGTGCTGATACTACTACTGTTACTACTCCCGCAGCACATAGATCGCGAATTTACATTCCTTGATCGGTTCCCGCCAATTGCAAGACTCAGCATTTAACGCTTGCCGCCGACGAGCCCACATTATGATGTATTATTTTGGGTAAACAAAGCGCATACCACCTTTAATCTAATACTGTGTAGGTTGGTCTCAGAGAGCGAGCGTTGAGTTATGTTGTTTCTTTTGACATGCTGCTTCTAGCCGCTGCTGTTACTTGGTTTGGATTTATCATTCACCAATTGATGATAATGATGATGATGATGATGCTACATTCATTTCAAGGTCTCGTTGCGTTGTTGGTTGTTTGCTTGTCCTAAAGTGAAAATTGTGCAAGTGACAATTTTGTGCTGTCTGTGCAGCTTATCTGGTTGTTCCCAAATGTAGGCAGGTAAAATGGATATTTATGTCTCCTTTTTTTGTGTTTTTGTTGTTAATTTCTTTGCTTTTTCCATGTCTTCTTTTTTTTTTTTTTGTTTTTTGTTTAATTTCAATTTTAAAAAAAATCAAATTTATCTGAATCTTGGACATGAAAGAAATTTATATAAATATAAAGGTTCCATTCTTTTTTTTTTTTTTTATTTCCTTTGCATTTCTCTCTATATCTTGAATTCTCTCTTCGTCTCTCCTTTAAAAGCTTAACCATGTCTGTCCTTCCTTGTGCTAGTCTGTCTGACACTGGAATTGAAATCTTCTTCCAGGATGAAAAAGGTTTGTAACAGCCCAATCTGATTTTTACTTTAAAACGAACCCAAAAAGAACCAAAAATTTAAACTCTCTTTTTCATATATTCTTCTTATTCTTGCTAACCGAATCTATTCAGACAGCTCTGTTTCTTGTTTACCAACGTCTTCCTGCTGGTCAGGACAGTCTTCCATTCTTATCCCATACTATAATGTCTTATGGGCCCAAGTAAAAGACCAAGCCGAGTCTACTTGTCCCATTGTCACCTTGAATTATGCAAAAGAAACAAAGTCTTCCACTGTTTTTAAGCCTGCCTCGATAGACGTTGAATTTAAATCCAAGCCTTTGGAAAAGTTAATCACAACCCAGCCAAAGCCAATTCATAAGCAATCTGAACTAACTTTAAAATATTCAAAGGAGTCGATTCGCACAGAAGCCACAGCCAGAACAGCCGTTACTGAAGGTTTGGTCGTAAACAAAGCAGGCCAATCACCCCTGAAAACAGAAAAGAGATCGGCATCTGCCGCTTCTTCTTCTGATGAAAATACAACAACCTCCTACATAATTGATACCATCCTTGACCGTGCTTACGGAGACGCCAAATCTCGAAAGCGATTATTGATTGTAATAAACCCACACGGTGGACCAGGAAAAGCTCGCCATATCTTTGAGACTGAGTGCAAGCCCTTCCTGGAACTCGCAAACTGCGAAATTACAATCATAGAAACTACACACCGATACCACGCCCAAGAAATCGCATCGCAAACACCTGATATCGCAGACAAATATGATGCCATCGTGTGCTGCTCGGGAGATGGAATTCCACATGAGCTAGTCAATGGATTTTCAAAACGTACGTCCGGGGATGCTGCTCTTTGTCTTGCCTCGTTGCCAATATGCCAATTACCATGTGGCTCTGGAAACTCAATGGCTATATCTCTCAATGGAAGCAACAGCCCGTCGGTAGCTAGCCTGGGGATTGTCAAGGGAATTCCTATGCCTGTTGATCTTATGCTCATGACCCAAGGGGATAACAAATGCCTGTCATTTTTGACGCAGTCTTTTGGTACTATTGCTGATGCTGATCTCGGTACTGAACATTTACGCTGGATGGGAGGAACACGATTTGTATTGGGTACTTTGTTCTATACCCTTGAACGCAAATCATACCCATGCGATGTATATGTTAAGTATGCTCATGAAACGAGAGACCAAGTAAAGCAACATTACCAGCAACACCTGGAAGCTTCTGCCTCTCCTGAAACTCCTAGCAGCCTTCAAGATACTTCATTAATGAAAAATGATGCAGACTTGTTGACTCCTAGATTCGGTACAGTCAATGACCCAGTTCCCGAAGACTGGACTCACATCCCTGATGGTGACCACTTATCACTGTTGTATGCTGGCAAGATGCCCTGGGTTTCTGCCGATTGCCTAATGTTTCCAGCTACTTTGCCAACAGATGGAACCATGGATATATTCATCACCCATACAAACAAGATGGGCACAATCCAGTCAATAAAAATGCTGACGAGTCTCGAACAAGGCCATCATGTGCACTGTGACTATACCCAATACTCCAAGGCCCTCGCGTACCGGCTGGTTCCGAAACGTGACCATGGCTACTTGTCAATTGATGGTGAAATCTTCCCACATCAGCCTTTCCAGGTTGAAGTTCTTCCAAGTGCTGGTTGTCTTTTGTCGACTGGTGGTGGTTTGTTTACCCACACTGGATATTAAATAATAAGTGAATACGATAGGAATAGTAGCTTTAATAACGATAATCAAAATACCAATAATAAGAATAATAATAATAAACGTGTTGCGTTGCGTGTTAGAAATAATGTCTTGTTTGTGAAAATCACAACTCCTTGTGGACGATCATTTCTCAAAATTAAACTTGTTGTTTGCTCAGCCGCACATAAGTAAAGTAGACATACCTTTATGTTTACACACTAAAATTCCATAAGACTACAATGAATCCAAAGTATTACAAGTCTACAAATCTGCAATTATCAAGACTCCCTCTTTGTTTAATATACAAAGACGACCCTACAGTGTGATTTAAATGGGAAACAATTGTTTGAAGTTCACTTTTTATCTGTCTTGACTTAATAAAAAAATTACATGACTTATTTCTTCTTCTCAGCCTCGGCCTCAGCCTTCTCTCTGAGTCTCTTCTCACGGATACCCTTGTATCGGGCCTCAGAGCGAGCCTCACGCAGAGTTCGGTAAGCACTGACAGACTTGGCCTCGGCAGTGATGGCACGGGGAGCAGACTCAGCGGCAGCCTGGACAATGGGGAAAGAAGCAGCAGTGGAGAGCTGCTTGGCAGCAGAGATCTCAGCAGCAGAAGCCTCACCCTTCTTAGCCTTCTCAGCGTTACGGGGGAAGAGGATCAACTTAGACTTGTAGTCTTGCAGACGAGCAACGTTGGCCTCGAAACCCTCAACAGATCTGTTCTGGCGACGGTGATCAACAGCAATACCGATGGAACGAGCCTGCTTGCGGGCAACACCAGCAGCCTTGAGCTCCTCAAGAGAGAAACCCCTACCAGCACGGACCTTACGGTTGTATTTGATGGTGGGAGCACGAACAATAGGTCTCAGCAAGTCAAGAGGACGGGGAGCAATGAGAGCGGCCTTCTTGGCACGGGCAGTACGTCTGCTCACCTTCTTACCGGGCTGGTCGAAGTGAGTGCGCACACGCTCCTGCCAGTGCTTTCGGAAATGGTTCTTCTGAAGGGCGTAGTTCTTAGCAATGGCTAGAGACAGATTTACATGTTAGTCACAAGTTTGAAAGGCAACGATGGTGATGAAAGCATGGTATAGCAAACGCTATCCTGCTTCAACAAGGTGATGAGATCTTATTCGCTTTACATACCCATTGTTGATGTTTATGGTCGTCTCTGTCGTCGTCGTCGTGAGATTCGAAAAAGTCGTCACAAGAAGAGGAGAGGTTATTTTGAGTAGGAAAAAATTCCACAAAAAAAAAATTGTATGGTGGTCCAACTGACTAAACAAGAAAAATTTTAGTGTTACCTATAACTTACTTTACCAGCTTATAGAGTGCTATAGCCCAGACTTGCGCAATAGTTGAAAAGTGCGTTAGTCAGCATGTATGTAAGATTAAATTCTGAAATTTGGAGTTGGGGTTTCCTATTTAGGAAGGTTGAAAGCCCTAAGTAAGGTAGCCCTAAGTCAACAAATATAGTGTGGCATACTTGAATTACAGAAAAGACGGATTGTCCATAAAACATCTTCAGGCTATAACAGAATAAAGACGTTGATTCTTGAAATATATTATATTAAGTTTACTCATTTCAAAGGTTTACATATACAAGTGCATAGAAGGAGGACGTTCAGGACCAAAAACACGTTTGCCATTGATCATTTTGCCGTTTATAGAGGATGACGATGTTGATGGGGTAGGAGTGGTTAGTGGTGTTGCAGAAGATAGGGGAGGTGTGTTAGGAGGGGTTCGTGAAATAGGGAAAGTGGCGGGTAAATTTGAAGAGGGTGAATGCTTTGTATTAATTGGTGTAGCATTGTTGATATTGCTGCTGGTACTGCCATTGGCATTGCTTGAAGATAGTTTTCCATTTATATTGTTCATAAGCGTAGTCCAGCCTGATCGAAAGGTAGCATCTTTGCCGTGGATAGGACACTCGGGTTTCTCACATTTGCGATAATCAGTAACAAGATGTAAATAGTCTTCATCCGAGAACTTTTGCATCACTTGATGGAATGGCATTCCAGTGATGTCAAAGCCGAACACCCGTTTGAAATAGTCAGCAGGATTGGTCTGTGTTTCAAATTGTTCTGCAAGCATTCTACCGAGTTCTGGTCCAGCAACAAGGCCCAAGCCAGGAGATGCCGAGTCGTCTGAGATTGATGGAGATGAGGAGGGGACTAGTGCAGATAAGAAATCTGAGCCATTTGGCTTTACTGTTTTGTTACTTGGCTCTCCATTTGTACCATCATAGTTTTGGCCTTTCTCATTATCTGTTTTGTCTGTTAATTGGGCCTTATCTTTCTCATCTGGCACCTCAGAACTATCTTTGTTATCGCTTTGGTTGATTTGTTTCTCAACATCTTGTTTAACATCTTTCTTGCCAGTTCGATGAGGGTATTGCTTAGAACGTACTTTCTTTGGCTGTCCTGACGTATCTTTTTCATTTCCTTCTAGTTTTATCCTTGTTAACTCTGTCTCCAGTTTAACCACCGTAAACTCCAACTCATCACGTTCAACAGCTAGCACTTTGCATAGTTTGCGAGCAGCAGTGTACTTTTCACAGATCCCTGCGTAATTACTTTGGTTTTCTTTCCGTTCTTTTATTAAAACCTCCAAATTTTCTCGCAAAGAATCACATCCATTGATTAATGAGTCGTTGCGGTCAGTCATGCTTGTTGCCAGTCTAGTCATTTTGTCTAGATATGACATTAGTGTTTGGTCATTCAAATTCTTTTGCGTCATGCTTTGTGTTGTTTTTTCCAATTCGGTTTCTAAGCCACGGGTGTGAGCTTCTAATTGAGCGACTTTATACATAAGGTTAACCTCGGCTTTAGAAGACGTCTCAACTTGCTCTGATAGCACTTCAAGTCGCTTGACATCTGTTTCAGCTCGCCTCTTTTCTCGCTCCAGTTTTTCGGTTTGTACCAGTACTTCTAGTTTGGCAATTCGCATGGCCTGTAAAAAGTACTGTTCTCGTGCCTCGTACTGTTCGTAAAATGCTTTCAGCTTGCCACTGAGCAACTCTGGATATTCCCGTCTAACTGCTTCCATTTGCTCTTCAACAGGATCAGGGTCTGCTTGAGTTTCGAATTTTACAATCAGCTCAACAAGTAACGGGTGATTCTCTAATTTGGTAGTTTGAGAATCTTTCAGCCGTTCAACCATCTCAGCTGAAATCGGCTCTTTGCTGTTTAGAATTGATTCTGCTTGACTTATTAATGCTTCTTTAGCTGACCGTAGCTCGTTCATCATGTCTATTATTTGTTTGCTTTGGATTTCCAAATTATCGTGCTTAATGGATTTGGGGTCGTCATTGGAATGAGTGATTTGCTCTTGTAATGCTAAGTTTCGTTTTTTTAGTGCTTGGTTTTCTTTTGTAAGAGCTTCTTTTTCTTTTAAGAGTTTTGCTTTCTCCTTTATAAGTTCTGCCTTTTCTTTGGCGAATGCTGTCTTTTCCTTTGCTAATGCGGCCTTGTCTTCGTCGAACTTTTGTTTCGCTATTTTATCAACAGTACCTTTTTGAGACCCTTTAGGCTTTTCTTCAGTACCGGATTCTTTACGTGCTTGCTTGTATTCTTTGTACTCTTGTTGTATTTCTGCTAAAGAGTTCTCAAGTTGTTTTAGGGCTTCCTCAAGTGACTTAATACGTTCGCTGTCTGTCTGCCAACGCTCATTCCTCGCTCTAAGTACTTCATTTATCACATCGTTTTCGCTTTCAAGAACCATGATTTTGTCCACATGCTTCTCACAGTCCTTGGTCATAAACCGGATCTTGGACTCTAGAGCATAACACAAAGTTGTTAGTCGCAAGTGATTTGTTACATTCTCTTCTATGTCGCTTTTGGCCTCTGATAAGCTCTCTGACATAACCTCCATGACTTTCCTCGCACTTAAAAACTGAACTTCGATTTCATTCAAACGATCCAGTAATCGTCTACAGGTGGTGGCCAAATATTTTACTCGAGCTTCGTCGTCCGGTAGAGAATCAAGCGTCACTGCTGAATTTAGTGCTACTTGATTGAAATTTTCTTGAATTTCTCTGTGATTTTGAACTTCATTGAATGTATCTTCATCTAATGCCGTCATTGTAAGATCAAGGGCATGTATAAGTGCATTGCGGTCCATATCCGCGTCGGCGTTAGGATTAGGTGCATTTCCAAAGAAGTTCTGTTGCCAGTCGTCCCATGAGTTGAATCCTGTTAGCTCTTTGAATATTTGCCGGTGTTTGGCGAGGTATTCTTCCTTTGATATTCTGGGCTTGGCTGGGGTATTGCTGGTTTCATTGACAGAGATTTTCGCTTGGTCTTCCAGCCTACTATGCGATGACGTTCCATTGAGCTTTTGCGCCAGATCGTCAGAATTAGATGCAGACATGTAGGATGGCGGTCACTCTGTAGTTTATTGATACATTCAAAAGCGTGAAATTGAAGTGCTAAAGGTGAAAAAAAAAATAACCTAAGTATTAGAAAATCATAAATTAGATATATGACATAAATTTCAAGATCAATCACCCTTCTAGCAACCTACCAGTATAAAAAATGGCCATATGGCAGTGGAGTATAATCCAGTAGAAGTTTGAATTAATTTAAAACTGTGATGGATTTACAAGGATTTCCAAAGATTTGAGTGAGTAAAGTTCAACTATTCTGGGTTTTTTTTTTCTTAGTACTTGTTTTACGTATCAGGGTAACTTGTCTAGAAGTTTCATTTGATGTAGTCCTAGCATATAGTCATGGAACTGTGAGACTTTTCAGTAAAACTCATAAGAGAATTGGAATCCATGGTCTGTTATTGCTGGGCTTATTTTTGGAAATACAAAAGGTTTGATCTTCTCGAATGATGTTCGTGGTCCAAGTTAGGGAGGGTGGATGCAGCGCGAGCGCTGAGCCAACAACAAGGGCCTAATGAGCAATTTCGAGTTGGATGAACTTGATTTTTTCGTAAAAGTAGAAGGCTAGACATTAGAATTATTCTATTATTGTATTTAGATATAAAATGAAAAAGGACGAAATGTTGGCGTTAGTATAAACTTTGGAGGTGAAGGATTGAAGGAGGGGAGAAAAAGAGATGTCCCAAGATCAAGTCGGAATATTTCAAGCAAAATGGGTCAGTCATTTATTGATACAATGTGCAACTTGTAACCGACCTACAATAAAAGTTCACAAAAACTTTTTTGTTACAAGAGATTTGAGCGGGAGCTGAGTTTTGTAATGTCTTTGGTTAAGACCTTCCTCGGGAATTTGCTAGGTTATTCTTGTTAGTGTACCTCTAAAGTGATACTTCAAGTTTAAGTTTGGAAGCCGATTTTCCTTGCAAGTCTAGAAAATGAAGATTTTACGCTGTCTGACTCGATATGATTGAAAATGTGTTAGATTTATATTAAAGAACCTGATTTATAGTAAGTTTCCCAGTTTTTTTTCTCAATGGTTTTACTGTCTAGGAAATATGTATGACACTGTGTCTAAGATCGTGTATAGCATTCTTTCAAACAGTAAAAGGGGCTGTCTTGAATTAAACATATAGGTGCACATAGGTTTAACTTTGCAGGCTGTCGTATATCTGAATGAAATATTCAGCTTCATATGACATACTATTATTTGTTAACTTTTGGTCATTGGTCACGCACGAAAAACATAAAGAGCTATTTTATATCAAAAGTTAAAGGATAAAGTTTAATATTTCTTTTGGATTGATTAATTAATTATTTATCAAGTATGAACAAATATATTTCCACTTACTTGATTCCTCCTTTTCAGTGTTGGCTTTTAACCCAAGAAATTAGTATAAGGAATGAATGAAAAACGCCAATACTTTGTATTTGCGATAGCTTAAAGTCGTTTAGTCATTTTTATCTCATTATCAGAAACATTCTTAAAAGCAATACATAATGCTAGAGAAAGGCCGGAATATAAAACCTTAACAATTAAGTTCTTCAATTGAACTCTAGGGGCCTTAGGAATGTGACTCTTGTACCTATCTATATTTATATATATATTTATATTCCTTTAATACAAGAATTAAAAACTTTGACTTAACAATGAACAATAAATATTAAAAATTCATACTAAATGTAATTAGCGTTCTTCAATCATGGCAAAATAAGGTATGGAGCATATAGTCTCGCTTTTGAAATAACCCTCATGGATTGCTTTTAGGAAATATGAATATTTTAATTTGGCTCAATTTTAGAATTTTTGTGTCGTTTTTTTGGATATAGAATTGTACTACGAGCATTATTGGAAGTTGAAGAAGTTGTTTTCTCTTTTTTGTTGAATGTACTTGCTCCATCGTTACAAACGATACTCAGTTAATACAAAGGTAATACGGTAGATGCTTGCTACCTCCACCACAATATCTGTTCCTCTTTGTCTGTTGGAAAAGAAGAAAGACGGGCAATCTGAGGTAATAAATATAAAGATAGTGACACGTTTAATAAGAACTCAAAGCCGGAATATGAAAAGTAAAAGCATTTAAAAACTGTTAATTGTGCAAACAAAGACAGCGTTAACAGATTTTGGCTGTTACTTTTTTACTCTTGGTATCTTAGATTCTTGATATTTCAAGTATACTTCAATTTGCTTATCAAATCCAAGAAATTGTTCAAGACTTGGCTCTATATATTACATGAATATATAAATTAATGTCGGTAATGAGTTCATTTCAGTCCGGATTAATTTTACAAACCTTAAATCTCAGACGTCTTCGGTATTTCAAAACTACACATATTACCTACATCATAAATATAGTATACGTTACTTTACAAACCCAAACTTTTCAAAAGCTAGAGCTTCAAGTCTAGTATACAGTACACGAGACATCCCGGCTAAGTCTTCAAGAATGAAACCAAGTATAATGTGTGTCTTTGTATACAGGTATCTGTATATGCATTACTTTTTATCATTTTTTGTAAATGCGCTTTACATGAGCGTTAACAAAATCAAATGAGAAACTTTTTTTTTTTTACAAATTCAAGTGTTTTGTTTTAGTTAGGTTTGTGCCTTGGTCAGTCAAATAAAGGTTCAATTAAATGTTGACCGCAAAGTTAGTACAAACTATTAAGTTAGATTTCCTCTTAAATGGTTAACATAAATTCTCGAAAATTTTGTGTTTATATTTACACCTAACTGTATGTCGGAAATTAGAAGTCATTGTGGTTATTTGTATTCTACTACACGGATCATGGTCACCGATTACACGAGAATACCCTGCGATTGGATGTTTGATCAAATGTATCTGCTGTAGCGATATATAAGATAACTGAAACTTGTATTAATTATTCAACTTTGAACTTGGACTGGGGTACATATACAGTATATACCATCCAGTTATATTCCACGAAGTTTGAGAGTATTACAAGAGTAATATACCCATTTGTTTGCTCGCTTTGTTTTCGTTCTGTATTGGGGCTGTATCACAAAGAAAAACTATATATATATATATATATCATCCGATACAATCTATTCAGTTTGATGGGTTTAATGTATAATATTATTATATTTATTATAGCTTCTCGAGCTATTCATGAAACTCGTTGAGCTATTACACGTATTGTGCTCGCATTGTCGTGAAATGGTTCAATGTCCAAGACCGGCCTATAGGTAAAAGACCCATATAAATGACACTCGAGATTCCAGACTGTACTCGGTTACTTGAAATGTTTGAGTACAGGTAAGAGGTTAACGTATGTGCTAGAATAAGTTTTTGCATTAATAAAATGCCATCATTTTTACATTTTAATAAATACTGTCCACATATACGGCATATAGTTTTAAGAGCAGCCTGTTCAAGTTTTATCATATGTATAAGCCCATTCGTATAAAATCCCGTCCGTCAAATACTTGTTGTTTCTCTCTCTCAGTTTTGTTTTTATGTTTCCATGTTCTCTCAGCCAGCCACCATAAGCTAGTTGTTTGGTTGTTTTTAGGTTTCTGTGTTTATTCGTTCTTGTTAATATAAATATGTTCTATGCCTTTGGTTTATCAATTTATGGTTATGGTTTATTTGTGTCTTAACATTGTTTGTTTAGTATTCCAGTATATATAATCTTACAGATGTGTGAAATATTTATAGATATTTGTGTTTTCAAAGTTTTTGTGCAAATAAGATAAACATGCTTTCGAGATATGGAACAGATATGGAACAAAACTAAACAAATAGTAAATAAAAAAAATAAACAAACAATAAACATCAAAAACTACAACAATAATAAACAAAATTTCATATAGTGAGAGAAAATAAATAAATAAAACAACACCCAATAATATTTCTCTCCGCTTATGCGCCACCACTACGTTTACCACGCATCCAGCTCCAGACCCGTGATGAGGTGCTTTTGCGCGAATCAGCAGTAGCAAACGATGTCAAGGACGAGATTGAAAAGGATGCACCGGGGTTACGCATGAAACGAGACTTACGAGAGTCGCGCGACTTGATAGAAGGTGGTTGAAGAGTAAAAACCAATTCGGGTTTCTGAGTATTCTGCTCATCAGAAACAAAAGAGCAGACTGACTCCACCTCCATTGCATTGCGTACAGTATCGGGGGAATCAAAAAGAGCACTATTAGGACGGTGAGAGACAGAAGGTGTAATGGTTTCATTTGTCGTAGAGGAGAGACGATGAAGTGCCTTAATATGGGCTAAAGCAGGATCATCAATAATGCGGGGAGTTGTTGTTGTCGGAACCTGGGTAGAGGCATCGCGAGGAGCTGGCTTAAGAGAGCCAAGAGGTAAGGAGTTGACGTTGCGAGCCAGTCGAGCACGATCTCTGTTAGAGCTGGAGCTGACAAGCGATGTGGAGGACAGAGACGCAGCCTGCTGCAGTCCCATGGCGGCGGCAGTTGAGTCTTCATCTTCCTCAAAAATGGTGTTTTCAGAATCAATTGCAATAGAGTTGGCCTTGCGGCGTTCAAAACGAGGGCGTAATTCAGCCTCGGGGGCAGACTCTGTGCGGCGATGAAAATTATCAGGCACACACAGAGACTGTTTTCCTTGGAAAGGACCTAAAGCAGCATCCAGGTCAATCAAGGGCACATCAGGTTCTAGGGATAGATATAGTAGCGAGGAATTAGAAATTTCAGAGGCATTTACATATGACGATGAGTGGAAATAGTCAGAATCTTCTGATGTGCGAGGAGAGTCTTGAAGGACAGGTTGTTGTTTGCTGCGATTACGCTTTTCACGAGAAAACAGACCACCAGCCCAAGAGCGCATCTTCTTGTGCTTTTGAGGGGCAGGTAAGTCTTTAATTTCTGTAGAATCAGCAAATTGAACTCGTGAACTCTTTGCAGGTTTTGCTTGAGAGTCATAAATTGTGATATTTTCCGCGGAAGAGAGAGAAGATGATGACTGCATAGGAAGAGACGAAGAGGATGAGGATGCAAAAGTTAAAGTAGGTGACTGAAGGCTGTAAGGAGAAGAAGAAGCAAGAGAACCATGAGATGAGTGAGCGTTGAGCTGATATTTGGGAAGAGGAAGAGGGAGATCTAATGTAATACCCGAGGAAAGCGAGGTTTGTGGCACAGAGATGGGTTTAGGAGCAAGGACCTGCCCTGACACCTGGAAGTCATGAGATATGGCGGCTGATCGGCGGTGAGCATGTTTTTTGTGAGGAGATGAAGCCTTGATTGCCGAGACGGAGTTGAAAGAAGGTGGAGTAAGGGTATCAGGGAATACAGGTTCTACGGTAAAGGGCGGCGAAATGTCGCTTGAGGAGATTGGCAAGGGGATTTCGATGCCTGTGTATTGTCGAGAATGAGTCTTGGTAGAGGAGGTTGATTTTCGGTTGTTGGAGGAGGAGTAGGAGTCAGGACGAAGCGGGAAGCTAAAGTCGGTAGGGATTTGAGATACAGTAGAGACCATGGACATGATTATTGATATATAGATAAAGAGTGACTATAGGTAAGTTGAGTCCAGGGTATTTTGCATGATATAGTAAGGAGTGACTAGAAAAGAAGAAGAAAAAGAAGAAGGTTCAAATGAAGGAAGGGTGAAAAAATAAAGAGAAGAAGAAAAGTGAAAAGAAGAAGAAGAAAGTGAAGAAAGTGAAGAAAGTGAAAATTGGTATTAAAATTGCCCAAACTTGAAAAGAAGCAAATGAAAGTAAATGAAAAAGGGGGAATTGGACAAATTTAAATAGATTTTTCACTTGGAAAAAAAAATAAATAAATAAATAAAAAGACAATTTATTTAGACAAGAAAATAAAATAGAGATAAAAAGAAAAGAAGGAGCGATGAACATAGATTACGAGAAAAGACAAACTGAAAAAGAAAAAAAGACATACGCGGAGAAAAATACCTAGCTGAAAACGGATGGCCGCAGTCTAACTCAACAATTTAACACAACAGTTGCCTAAGGCGGTTTAAATAACTGTGTGTTTTATGCATTGCATAACAGTACATGTTGATCTGCAAGTGGATTGCGTCAGAAATTTATTCAAGTCATGCAAAGATGAAGATTAAGATTAAATTAGTCATTGCTTAGTCAAATTCCAAGCACTGTGAGACTGGTGGCGGGTGGAGGTTGCATGGTTAAGGCTGGTTAGATAGGGTTAAAGTTGGTTACAAAGAATGAATGTTTGTCTCGACTTGGTATTACGTGCTACTTTGGCAAGTAAGGACAAGCAAGACACCGGTGTTGTGTTGTTTTTGGCTGCCACTTATGGCATTGAGGCGGTAAAATACAAAGTTATTGAAGATGAGCACCAAATTTGAACTCAATATCCTTTTCTATTATTGTTATTATTGTTGTTTGGTTCCTGGTGATGGTGGAGAAGGTGTGGATGTTTGATTGTTGTTTTTTGTTTGTTTGTTTGTTTGTTTGTTTGGTGTTAGTGGGTTAGTGAGCTGGTTGGTATAGGCTTGAAAAACTAATATAAACTTAGGTAATACGAAATAACTGGTTATGAGTGGAGTTTTGTGGATGGTTGTTTTTTATGTTTTTTAGGCTGCTTCGTTTGTCTTTCCAAAAGCAGAAATGGAAAACGTGGCGGATTTCTTAATCTAGACAATGGCACTGTTGGTGTGACACCCAAATAACGCAAAAGAGCACCTTTTCAGTAGTGAGCTATCCTAAAACGGACGTAGCATGACTAATGATGACCTAATGAAATTAAAAAAGGGCCATTTTTTATCTCATTTTGGGGTCTGGGTTTGGTTTTTGCGGTAGTTTCTGCTAACCCTAAGCAACACTTAAATACGTGTAAGTAAATAGGCAGCACCCAAACCATAAGAATATAATACAAATTTTGTACCAAATAATAATAAACCTGATAAACATGAAAATAATATTAGAAAGGGATGTTGGTTTTGGTCTGAAAACAGCAATAAATCATCCCAAAACAGTGAAACAAAGTGATAAAAACTGTCCCAAAGCAGGTTGATCTTGTCCTAAAATGCAAAGTTGATATTATATATCCACTTTCAGCCTCCATTTATTTTTTGTTTTTTTGTTTTTTTGTTTTTTTGTTTTTTGTATTTTTTTTTTTGTTTATTTTAGATTATGCATGTGTCGTCGTCATACATGTAATGATAATTATTTTTATAATTTTCTTCTCATCGTCATCATTCATCATCATCATCCATCCATCAGCATCATCATAGTTCCATGTGTGGATTCCAGTCAACAGCAGTTTCTAAATTGACTCGAAACCAAATTCAAATTCATCGAATGAAAACCAAATTTGAAATGGAAATCCAAACGAATCCAATCAATTCTTTCTTTCTCGTCGCTGTCATTGGCCTAAATGTACTCTTGTCGCGTAACTATGGAGCCCTATGAACCTTGGCGTGTGAGTTACGCGACTGCTGCCTTCTGTTGCAAATTCCAACTTTAATCTGTTATTTACTGTTATTTAGCACTATTTACTATTAATTTATTATTATTTAGCATAATTTAATATTATTCAACATCACCGCCATCTTCTGTTTCTCCTGCGTTGGCAAGACCATCATCACCTTCTCATTCAACTAGCAACAACTTTGGGCACCAAATCCTTTAAGCACCGCCGCCGTTAAACAACACCGTTGGACAACGACGTAAGACTGCCACTATAAACTAAACCTGACCCAACTGCTCCAACTACGCCCACTGTGTCAACTACTCTAACTACTCCTACTGCTCTAACTACTCCATCTGTTCCAGCTCTAACCATCCCTATAACACCTCCCGGTTTAACACCTCAAATCTACGTAGTCAATTACATCTTCATGTATCATAAATCTACGTGGGCTTTGTATAGTCTACGTATTCAGACTGTATCCAGACTGTAGTCAGATTCAGGCTGTGTATAATTTCATGTTTAGCCTTTTAACTACCCCTATGATTACTACCATCACTATCGCTACCCCTACGATTACCACCATCACCTCTACGACAACCACTATCACCACCACTACGCGATGACCCCTACTCCTGCTAGTTCCACTACTGTCACAGTTTATTCACTCATAAAAATATATCGTCAAAGTTATAGTTGGACGTACTTTTTTCCATCTACCGAAATTAATTCTACCCCTTGGCACCGTCTTAATGGACCAGACCTAAATATAATATTTGTGGCACGTGACTTATGACTTATGGTTTATGACTTGTACTTTAGTACTTAATATCATTAGGGTAGGGGTATACAATGTCTCACTTTCTTTAAACTCAGGGTAAACTAATTCAGGTTAGGGCCATAAGTAATGTTTTTCTTTTTTCCATAGTGGCAACACACGTGGGCTGTCATTGTAAAGATTTTGAGTTGTGTGTTACATGGATTATGCTGTATACTTCTACTTGTTCTATGGGCTCAATTTCAATACCGCAATTCCCGACACATTTTTTCTTTCATAGTTCTTCATCATCTTCTTCTTTTGTTTCTTCTACTTAGGAACAAACCCTCAATGATTGTACCACTGAAATTACCTTTAACTGTAACAGAACAGACCACTACCACCACCTTCATCATCGTCGTGTAGAATTAACAACTGACGACTAAATCAATTAACAGCTAATTGAAAGAAAAAAAAATAATAAAAAAACAACCAAAAAAGCCAAGAAAACGTTTTTTCTTCTAGCGCTATTCATTATTATATAAACATTGATCCAATTCATTCTCCTTATATATATATTTATATAAATCTTTGAATCCTCCCTTTTTCGCCTCTAAACTAACAGTATTACCAATAGTCTTTTAAAATGGATTCTACACTCAGGCAAAGAAAACAAGATGCTTCGTCGTCTGAAGCCGCAGAGACCGATACACCATCTACTCCGCCCAAAAAAACAACAAAAGAACCTGATCATTCCTTCAAGTTCTACCGCGATGAACCTACTGTGTTTGAATATGAACAGGACTTCAGCATCATGTCTGTGTTTAAAGCGTTCTTAGGACTAATCCTGCTTAACTTTGTCTTATCCTACTTTGTTACTGGTACTCTGTTATGGGGATCAGAAACAAAGTATACCAACCCTCAATACATCAAGTACGTGGCTATGAATCCAACAACCTTTGGCCAACGCGTATATAGTGAGCAGGAACTGGCTTTCTATGATGGTGGTCATAAAACAACTGATACTGGACTTGAAATTGAAAACATTATTTTGCTAGCCGTGAACGGATCTGTCTATGACGTTTCTTCTAATCCACGATCTTATGGACCTCTAGGAGGATACCATTTCTTTGCAGGCAGAGATGCCGCTAGAGCTTTTGTGACAGGTTGCTTTAAAACTGATTTGACCCATGATTTGCGAGGCTTGGACATGGATCATGCCAACGAAGTCCTGGAAGGCTGGCAACGATTTTTTGAAAACTCACCCAAGTATTGGAAAGTAGGAACCGTGGTTCATGGGTCTTTGGAAGGCGTCCCTGTCCCTGCACCTTGCGAAAGTGGAGCTGGCCAGCCAAAGTTTCAAGCTCCTAAGCCTGTTGTCAAGAGACTAAATGTTGATAAACCAGCCCATAACCCACATAACCCACATAATCACAATGCTGGGGGTCATCATCAACAGGGTGGACACCATCATGATCTTTGATGATTGACAACACTAGTGAAATCCTACTTAATAACTCCTGTTGATGTAATTTTTTTCTCCCCAATAATATCCTTTCTCTCTATTTTTCATTACATACTACATAATATGGAATACAAAAAAATTCTATACAAACTGCCTCAGCTTATTTCTTTGCCGTTCATTCGTATAAACCTCGGCTTTTAACAGTACCAACCTTAAACCAACTTCGTCTGACACTTTAATAATTCTCCAATGCGACTTTTCACAAAAGAGTCGCACCTGCGGTACAGTTGACTGTGAGCTCAAATCTAACTGAGGGCCATCTTCTGTTCTAGCTCGCTTCTTGCGTGGCTCAGATCCAAGGCCAATAATTTCATTGGAATCATCAGTATTTGCGGGCTGTACTTGATCCTGATCAGACTCATAGTCTTGATTTTGTGACTGGCTGCTGCTAGGATAACTGCTTAAATTATGGCGATTGTTCGATAGAATATCAGCCGCCGTATCTGGCTCGACTTGAACAATATAGGTATTATAATTATTCTCATCGGTATCGTGGCCAGCGCTAGTCCTCGAGTTAAACAAAACACCTTGTTTCGTTTTAAAATAGGTCCTAATCTTCTTTAACGAAGCCGCTGCCTTGTCGTAAAACACAGCTTCCCATGTATTGGCCTTTACACCATTGGCGTTGGTTCCTGTAGTCTTGTTACTTAAAACAACTTGCTCATTATATTTGATTTGTAGCACCAATTCTCGGGCTTGTGAATCAACAAATGGCCGTTTATAAAATACAGTGTTTTCTTTGTGTTTACCATTTCCAAATTCCACAGGCTGAATCTTTAGCTGGTCCACCTTAATATCTTCCAAATTCAAAGTAATCTCCTCAGTTTGTCGTAACCTATTGACTTTTATTGAATGCTCAACAAGCCTTTGTTCAAGGTTTCGTAACCTATAATACTGACATTCTTTCATCAACAACCGACGATGTTCTTCATTTTTAACAGTCACTGGTGAACCTTGAAGAACAAGTAAAAGATCTCCAAACAAATCACCACTACGGTTTGGAACTGTCGGCGGTGACACTGGAGGCGGCCGAATAAACCGCTTACTTTTAGGAGGATCCAACTCCGATCCAAAAAATGCGCCGAATCCAAGTGTAAAAAAGTTTGGCGAATCCCCTGGATTTGAAAATACATTGCGCTGCATTCGAAACGACCGGTGTCCAATCCGAACAAAGATCTCTGAACTTGAGAGCTGGTGGATCAGTCTTGGTAAATGGTAGTAGTTTGCATCTAATAGGAGATACACAAACTCGATATTGTCTTTAGGAATACAATAATAACCTAAGAAAAAGTAGGTTAGTGATGAATAAATTATGAAAAAAAAGAATCAGATAAGAGCAAAATGATATACCTTTGAGATGAGATACAATACATGAAAACACTTTGGGTGACCGGTCAATATAAAGAGTAGGTCGTTCTTCGGTGGGCAAGTCCTGATATTTCAAGAAAAACGTCGTGAAGTACGAGGGTGCTGAAAATCAGTTAGGACCTGGTTCAACTAAGATATCTAAGAAACTCAGTGACCGTGAACTTACCATCAGAAGACAGAGAAGCGCCGCTATAATTCAAATCCAGGACGTGCCAAACGCGTTAACTAAAATTCTTTCGCTACCGCCTCGCTCGAAATACTCTACTTACCTTAGTCTGAATATCTCATCGCCTACCTGGATTGTATAAACCTGATCCAACACGTCAGTAAAACCATAACCAGAAAGAAAACCTTGAGATATATTTAATTTCATTCACTTACTTGTTCATGAGGGAGGATATTAGGAATCTCTGGATTAAAATTTCCTTTTGGATTTTCGATTGTACCAGGATTAACAGGATGTGGCATTGACTCGTAGTTCGGATCTTTCAATATAAGATCCGGTTCTTCTGATTCCGTAGTGCCTTTAATGTGCTCATGATCCATCGTATTGTTTTTAATGATTAGTATGAAAGAGTTTGCTTGAAACTAAGAGCTGAGAAGTGGAGTTGGTGGTGAAGCCGCACTAATCAAGATGTTGTTATTTATCAGACATTTGGTATTATTTTTATTCTTTTTATTTTATATTTTATATTTTTTAAGTCCCTTCCACTATCTCGTACTTCCTAACCATACACCAAAATTCTCCAGCTCAACAATGCCAAACAGGTATTATGATATTGACGATATCATAACAGATGGCCAGGTACGTTTACAGTTGATTATATTTGCTCATCATTTTTATTTATATCATATAGCTAACAGTTTGTGTTCTTAGAAAATCCCTTGTGTTTTTCAGATCTCAGTGCCAAACCTGGGTTACCTTCAAGGCAATATCGGACAAGAGGTGAGTTCCATTTCAATTTCTCTTTCTTATTATTATCGTGTTTATTTGGATCATTTACAATTTTTGTTCAGTCTATTAGATCAGGCTCTTACATTTTATTTATTATTGAACTAGCCTTATTCTAACGCGTCTATTAGTTAAAAGCACAATCGAAAGTTGAGCTACCGCTCTGGCTTGCTGATGTCCTAGCATCAACGTAAGATCCTTTTTTGATAACGTATATTAAGTCTCCTTCTTGCTAACACTATACTTTCTTTTTGATTTCTAGTACCATTTCAACACACTCAGATCAAGCCTTTATCGAAGTTGGCGATCCACCTGAATTTTCACCCAAAGTCTTGAATGCCCTCAAAACAGATCCACTAGATGTTGATATCCGTCTTCTTTCCAGTGTTTATTTCAAGCTCGCTGAGCGCTGGCTTAGTCTAGTCGACGACCAAGAGTTACTTGCAATTCTAGTGGCTACAATTAAAAAAAGGACACTTGAGATATCTGATTTTGCAAATAACCCGCGTGGAGCCCAAGAAAATAGTTCAGAGTTTATGTTCAAATTAGATGAGTTTGAAACCAAACGTGAGTTTATATCTATTATTTTTATCTGAGACGAAATTGATGCTAATAATGATACTAGTTTACAAGTTATCTCATGAATCTGTGAAGGATATGAAACATTGGGTTACAAGAAAATAGCAGTACCAAAAGCAAAAAACTTCCGAATCATTATTTATTATAGCAGGTGGTGATAATATGTTACATGGTATTTAAGTGTATACCAATATCCAGCCTGGCTTTATCTAGACAGTTGGGTATATCATTTCATTCATTCATATTTTGTCGTTTTTCTGTCTCTCTAGAACCCTTTATCATGAATATTTCCATTTAGAAAATTACCCAATATAATTGAACTTTTGATAAGTAATTGAATGTTTAATTAGAGGTCCCTATTTTGTGCTATTCCTCTATAGTACTTCCTTCGAACATATCTGCTGCCACAGCTTTAGTGCTAAAATATAAGAGCATATTTTTTATATTGATTACATTATATTTCATTTACTCTGAAACATGTTGTTCAAACTCACTTATTAGAAGTCTAAGAAATACATCTTTATACAATATCGTCTCTGCCATGAAACCCATAAGATACTCTAGATCAAATCCTCGTTTCTCGTCTTCATAACTTCACGATCTCATTTCCTCCCAGTGTTCTGGATACACAGTAAAATCAACCTGTTGGGAGTAAACAGGCAGGGTAACATTGAAACTTTTCAGATCACAAAAAAATTCACAAAACCAAAATCCTATTATCTCTAAATATTACAGTCTTTCTTCCAACATCCGAAATCAGATCTACTTTAAAAATGAGTGAAGACAATAAAAAAGTCAAAAAGATTCGTCTACATATTGGTGCTATTTCTAAGCAGCTTGCTGATGATATCACCAGCCTGGAATCACGACTAGCTAAATATGGAGACGTACTATCTCCGTTAGAACTGCATGAAAAACCAGCCCTCGAAACATACTTTGGATACATTACAATGAGCTTGAGTACAGCAAAGTACGGAGCTCTAAAAGGTGCTTTGAATGGAGTTAAATTTAAAGGGTCAGTTTTAACTGTCAGCGAAGCCAAACCGGATTGGAAGACCAGGTGGGATGCAGATCAAGCTAGTCCAGAGAGCGCAAAGCTGTCGCAAACCCAGTGTATTAGAAAATACGAACAGCATCGACGAGAAATAGACGTGATCCCAGGGCGAGAGCGAACAACCAGGCGAAAGAATATAAACCACATGACTATCCGAGTCTTTGTGGGAAACAGGAAAAAAATCTTGACTTGTCCTAAGAAGAAACTTTGGGGCTACATGAAGGATAGACAGCTTGACCATTTGGTTGCAAACTATTCGCATGGAAAATGGAGAGATCATAATGGAGATATTGTGGAAACAGTTGATTTTGCAATTAAACCAGTCATGACTGCTACTAAAAGCAAGCCAAGTAAAGCAAAGGAAAATAATACGGCAGACAATGAAAATCAAGGAACCTTAGAAGATGACGATGAAGACGAAGAGTTAAGGGAAGAGAGAGAAAGAAATTTGAATATTTTACAGAGCATGTTTGGAAATGAAGAGAAGACAGGCGTTACTGCTCCTATGCCAATGAAAATTAACGAAAGCGACGATGATGACCTCTCCGACTGGGAGAACTTGCAAAACATTAAAACCAAAGTCAGTGAAGACGTGGACTTTACTGATGCACCTGAGGAGTTTCATGAGTCTGAAAAGGAGGTCCAAGAAGAACCTGAAGAACCTGAACAGCCAACAACCAACTCCACATCACAGCTTCGAGCTCTGTTCAATCCTACCGAGGACGATGCTCCATTCTCTCTTTTTGCGGCTGGTGGTGATACTGATGATATTCAAGAAGATGTAGTCATGAATGATCCTATCGAGACCCCTGTTGTAATCTTAGAAGCTCCATCTAAATCATCTGCCACTTCATCCGACAAACAATCGGCTCAACGCATCTACACTAGTTCTAATAAAGGCTTGTTTTTCCCACATTTCGACTCTCCATTCTTAAATTCGCAGTCTCAGATTGCGTCTCTTGCAAAGTTTCCCCTGGACAAAGAAGCATGGGAAAAGGAGTTTTATGAGAGACGAGGTGAATGGAACCGAGTTGTTCGTCGGCGACGAAGAGATGTCGTACGACAGATTCACAAGAAAAATCAAGCCAAACGAAGGACAGTCGTTATTTAACTTTTATATATACAATAGATATATTCATATATTCGTTATACATTATACATAACTCCAGACAAAAGAACAAAAACAAAATCGCAAAGTCGTTAATAAATAAATCGCACTATCGAATAAGTACAACAGGCTTACCTCCACTAGAGAGTGAACCCACCCGCTGAACACCAAAGAGCATGTAACTGTTAGCATCATGAGGTCGATACACCTTGGGAACAAACGTTGGGTTTCTGTCGGCGGTGTTAGCTTCGTCTACAGAGTCCTTGATACTTTTCATTAGTGAATTACACATGACATGGTCAAAAGCTGTAACTGTGATGGGCTGTTCTATGAGAATATCTTTGCAATGTGAAAATTTTGCTTTGAAAACCAGGAAATAGTCTATGCGGTACAGTGGCGCAGATGTTGTAAATCCATTGTATGCCACGTATGGGATATCTGTTCGTAATTGAGGAACTACTCCATCTTTATCACGCATCTCTGCGAATGGGAAATCCATTGTGATTTCACATCGATACCCATTATCAGATAGTTTCAAGTCCAGTTGGTTCGTGGCTTTACACAGTTTGCGGCGTTTTTCAACTGGCTCATCTCCCTCGTTATTATATGTAATAGCTTCAACTACCTGAAGCGAAAGTCGTTGAAGCTTGACTTTGCGCGATTTGGCCGACCAATCTAAGTTAGGTGAAATCTTAACGAACGACGTGATGCTATCTCTCGGGCCAAACGATGACTGCGGGATAGAATACTCAAACTCAACCAAGTGATCTGGTGATATAATGTTCCCGCGGACCGGAATATGGAACTGGCCAAACGTTGATAATTTGTCATATCGTTTGATACGTACAGGGAACCCTTCATGGATTGGTTGTAACTGCTTGCCCAGCTGGACAGAAACAAACAGTTGATATGACGTTTCAACTGATCGTTTATTAAGAGAAATACTTCCTGGAAGCATTTTGGTTACAGGAAGGGGAAGTTGAAAAGCAAGGTCCATTCCTAAGACCTCTTCATACTTGCGTCCAACCGTGGTTTGAAATAGGTGTATTTGATCTCCAATCATGTATGATTGGTCTTTCTTTGGACCATTGATACCAGGTTTCCCTGAAGGAGGTTGTATAGAGTCCGTGCGGTACAAGGCTATAAATACCTGAGATATATATAGCACATTAAGATTGGTGCTTCGGATCTCAACTGTACCTTCTAAGCGTGGCTAATCAATAAGTGTTAGAGAGTTGTCAACTAACGTCGTTAACTAGAACCTGAACCAAAAAAAAATACATACCCATGTAGCTGATATACCAGGAAACCCCCGAACGATATCTTGGTTCGGGAGTCCTCTAACCTTGATCTCTATCCCATTTGACATGTCTGCGTTTAAGGAAAGAGTCTGTTAAATTGGCTTCTTTAGAGTTGGAATAGAAACTGGGGAGTGTTTGTTTACATTGGGTTTAGGGTACACATGACGTTTTACTCTAACATTAAAGCATCAGGCATAAAATCCACTAAGCAAACTCATCGAGCTTCAAGGTCTCAGAGGATCTCTAAATGGTTCAGATTGAGCAGTGGACTTCTGTTCCGTTGAAAGTGGCTACATGTCTATGGCCCTTTTTTGTGTTTACACTGCCCGTAAAAAGTTACTATTTTGACATTAAGTGGAAATTTGGTGGACTATTACAGAAGCTACAGTTACGACAGCAACTCCTATGAAACTTAACCATGAGACTGACGGGGACCAGACAAAATACAACGCAAGCAATTAAGTACCTTTGGATTACACTCAAAATCTGAACTGAAGAGAGAAAAAATCAATAATAATAATAATAATAATTTGGAATTATTTATATATTGCCTTATGTTTTCAGCTAATATCCACTGGCTCCAGTGAGAGTATCAAATGGAGAGAGTACCAGTGGAGAGCCAAAGTCAACAGTGGATTCACTCAAAACAAAACAAATCACCAGGAAAGAAGAACAGCTCTGTTTACTTTCAATAAATTGCAGAAAAGGTCTGATGCTAAAACTTAACTGTGAAGATGGTCTATAGACTGGAAGCAAATGGAGATTTTCTGAGTTCAGGTCAAGACAGAACCATAATTGAAGTTAAAAAATCCCAGCCAAGCCGACTTGTACCTACTTACAAGATTTCAAGACTCATTTAACCATATTCTGATTAAAATTATTCGATTCAGCGCAACTTAATCTCATTCAAAATCTGCCATGACAGAAAATAAATCTGGCAAAACACGTTCGCGTTTTGGGAGTTGCCTAAAAGGGAAATTGGTAAATACATGTCGATGGGACATACAATATTGATTTCGGCTTTAATTGTTGTATTTTTTGTTTTTTCACTTCGTTTTCTAAACAAAATACTCAATGGCCTATGAATAAGAGTAAATTGGATGGATCTTGAGAAAAAAAAGGCATGTTATTTGAATTTATATAAACACTAGGATTTCCTCGTCATTCTTCTTGATGTTTCTAGCTTTTCTACCATTGTCATTGTGTTCAGATCTTCTGACCTTCTCAAGAGTAAGTATCATGATTCTACTTTGTTTCGTTAATACCCAGTGGCTGGCTGTTTAGTTTGCGCATATTCTCATGATTCTTGAATATCTTTACTCCTCATTTTTTTCCCAGTTTTTTTCCTTCTACCATCACTCTAACTAAATTCCTAAGCACATAGTCTACAATTAAACTAGTAGGCTCTTCCTTCGTCAAATGGCACTCAAACGAACTGGAGGAAGACCTTTAGGGGCAAGAGAGCCCCCAAATGCCTTTTCCACATCTCCATCCAGGTATTCTACCAAAAACCATATTTATAAATTCAACACCTCACAACAGCAGGATCCGTTAAATACGAAGCATTCTCCCTCAAGACTCAATGGCCAAGTCAAGAAATACATTTCGAACATTGAAAACACAAGCCCAACACTAAGTTCTAATGTTCCATCTTCCCCAGTCATGTCCTCCCCTGCTAGGGATTCTCCTACTGTTCCTCCATTCAAGACTCCAACAACCTCACGGACAGCAAAGGTCAAAACCCCTACACCAAAATCTACTACAAGAACTCCATCTCAAGTTTCTCTGCTCAGTGCAAAATTCGAGGGTTCGTCTATAGATGATTCTCGCTCAATTCCCTCCTCACCAAAGAGTTCCTCCACAGCATTCAAAAATGCTCCTCCCTCTCCATCTCCCTCCCGCCGTAAGCCGGAGACAAACTCTTGGATGTCTTCACCAACCTCTCACAGAACCACATCTCCTTCTAGCATTAACACACCCTCCAACAATTTTCAATCTACCCGATCAAATTCACCTACACCGAGGGGCAGACAATCTCCTCATACAAATGGTGAAACTCCTACTTACTTGTCTAACAATACATCTCCATTAAGGGTTAGATCGAATTCGCCCGCCCACATCACAGAATTTGCTCCTCTTCGCATTCCAGAGACTGCTCATTCACAAGCTCGATCTGAAGCTATTGCTTCATCAAAAGCACTGGCTAGGCCCACTCCACCCTCAACTCCATCTCTTAACCAGGCCAGTTGGGAAACAACTAAAAATGTTTCCTCTCCACAGGCTCCAACTTCAACAAGACTTGAGAGGACTTCCAGAATGGAGTCGCCCATACCTGAAAATCATTTGCATAATACTGAGAGTCACACTAGAGTTAAGCAAGAAGTCAAGCTGGAAAATAGACTCCCTGCAGCCAGGATTGAAACTAAACGTGAAGAGGCTTCTCCAAAACCTAAGAGGACTTTGGCCGCGAAAGACCGAATCCATTCACCGCATATTGAGTCTTCTAGTCAGTTTGAAAGGCCCATAGCAAAGCCCGAGCAGCACCTCTCTGAAAAGCCGCCACACATGCAATATTCTAAGGCACAGAATGAACAGCATTCATCTGTTGCTACTTCTGCAACTCCAACTCCTTCTCTCAACTCATCAGTATCTTCATCCTCTGGTTACTCGTCTAACAGTGAAAGTCAGATCTCTCGTCATGGTACCAATGGGTCTATCACTTCTGCATCATCTCTGTCTTCTGCATACTCTGCTATTGCCACTCAACCATCTCCAAAGCTAGGTAAAGCTCCTCGTCTCCCCCCTCCTTCACCAGCAATTAGCTTCTCCGCGACCTTCCCACAATTTTCTCTACATGATGAGTCTCAGACAGAGGATCTTCAACATGGTCATAGCGAATATGAGGCTCATGAACACAATCACCGTGAATATGAAGTCAATGAAAACAATAACAATGATTTTCAAGTCCACGAGGACGAGCAGATTGAGTCTCCACAGCTTGTTGTTGAATCATCTAGCCCTCCTGTTGATGATGAAAATCACGAAGAGGTGTCTGAGGAATATATCGTTAACAGGCGAAGACCGGGATCCCCTCACTGCCCTGCTCCTGTTCACAAGTTTGTCGACAT
Organism: Geotrichum klebahnii; assembly: GCA_030570935.1. Lineage (NCBI taxonomy): Eukaryota > Fungi > Ascomycota > Dipodascomycetes > Dipodascales > Dipodascaceae > Geotrichum > Geotrichum klebahnii. The sequence goes on from JAJLWW010000104.1 coordinate 81,812, forward strand.
CAACCGCTCTTCAAGTGCTGTAAGTTACCATACTGCCCCTTCATTGTCACCAAGATTTGATCTGCACATGGATGATTGGAGCTCTCTTCCCTCTACCGCACCTCGTTCGCACAGTGCCATGAGTTTTCACAGCAATTCCTTTGAGCCTTCCAATCAGAATATCAACAAAGAGAGGCAATTTACACAACAGCCAAACAACTCAATGTGTAGTCTCCCTACCTCTAGTTCTATTCCAGGTGGATTTTCTCAAACCCAATCTTACGACAATGATAACGCACAGTTCCAGCATGGCAATGATTCAAATGACGTTGCTTTACTTCCCAAGGTTAGTACTCCCATTGGCAAATTGCTCCAAGATGGCATTTTTGGCCAAATCTTAGTTCTCTACATTGCCATTATTTATCTTGCTGCATGATTTTTTTTCTTCTCATTCATTCTTTCTTCTGCTTTTCATTTTCATTTTCATTTTTTCATTTTGAGCAATAGATTATTTCACAAACACAAACATTGAACAGAAACTCACGTGACAAAAGCAAAATCCGCCTGAATCTAACACAAACCATTGCTTACATAATCACAATTATGGTTATGACGTGGTTATCTCGTGTCTATTTCGTGTTTATGTTTATTGTTTACTCTTTTGACATCCTATTTATTTTCCATTCTCAACTAACATTTTGGTTTTAGATTGATAATAAACCGTCTTCACGCCGGCCCTTGCCAGATCACAAAAGTCAAGAGTTATCACCTAATAGAAGCACTCAAAGTACTCCAGTTAACACTAAGAATTCTCTGGTGCTTCGTGTTAAAGAGCAATTAGATAAACAAAAGCAGCAACAGCCAAACTCTATTCCCGGTGCTTTGATTCCAACCTTTTGTTTCTCTGACGGTTCCAAGGACAATAAAAACCAAGGTGATACCAAAGCAAACGGAAATGAACCTAGAGCTATGCCTCCAAGACCACCTTCGTCGGTAAGAACATTACCTACGCCTACAGAGAACCTTCCCAGTCAACAAAATTACCATCCCCATCATCATCAACATCCACATCAACAACTACCCTCTCCACATTCGCATTCTGCAGAACAGGCTCCCCAGCCCCCACCTCGTCAACTTCCACAGCGAAGGCAGCTACCTGCACCTAAGCAGCTTTTGAGTTCTCAACAACTTCAACAAGAACAGCAACCAATCCATACCTGTGCTGTATGCCGGAAAACGATTGACTGCGATGAAAGAGTAGTTCAAACTAATGGAGTTCATCTTCACGTTGGCTGTTTCCGATGCTGGCACTGCAGAATGCAGCTTGAACACTCCCAGTTCTATTTTGCTGAAGACACTCAACGTCTGTACTGCCATTTGGATTATCATGAATTATTTTCAGCTCGTTGCCATTATTGCTCCACACCGATTGAAGGGAATGCCATATTTGCGCTGGACCATCATTGGCATCCAGGCCATTTCTTTTGTGCTCAGTGCAATAAGCCATTCAAAGAAAATGAAGATTACTGCATCCTGGGAAATACAGCTTGGTGTGAACCATGCCACTTTAAAAAGACAGCTCTTAGTTGCTGGAAATGCAAACATAAGCTGCTTAAAGGTGAGGCTTGTATTGAAGCACTGGGCCGCAACTGGTGTAGCTCTTGTTTCTGTTGTGAAGTGTGCACTGAACCTTTCCAATCAAACGAGTTTATTTTGCGTGAAGATGGAACGCTAGTTTGTCTACCATGTGAAGCTCGCCGTATTCGAACTGATGTATGGAAATAAATTATTTAAATAAATTAGCATATGAAGAATAAAAATATAAAAAAATTTGGAAAACAACATAAATAATACCAATGAAATGAGAAATGACGGAAATTAAAAAAACTAAACTAAATATGTATATTACTTTATAGGGCCCATTCAGACGCCAATGCTCTATCTGAAGTTTGAACAAGAGGGGTGTCAATTGAATCTATTCTTGCCTCACCACAGAGCACACACGATGATAATAAGACTTTATCAATTTGTGCAGTCACCTCTTCTTTCGTCAGAATCATATTGGAGTCTGTAGCCTGTCCACCCATTACTCCTCCTCCTCCATTCGTGTCTCCTTGTCCAGCACTGGTTGCACCTGCCCTTCTAATTTCTCTTATCTTATGGATTGATTTATAGTCTGATGACTTGAGAACAACTTCAAGAAGACAGTCGCAATGGAAAGTATGCAAACAAGGGAACACGTAAAACTTCTTAGTGGCCACTGGGAATCCACACAAAAAGCAGTTTTCACCTGGCTCAACTAGAGCATATCGCTTTTCAAATCGTTGGATTTCCCCTCGAATATTCTCTGCCATTTCTACTGATTCATCCATTTCTTTGTTGAGCTGATTTATACTTGTACTGTACACCTCCATGGACGAAATAATTTCGTTTTTGAAATCATCAATAACAGTGAAATCAGGGAATAATGGTAATAAATCTTCGATTTTCAATAACTCACAACGGCCTAAGAGTTCGGACGCCGACTTGTAGCCATTGTGCTGCTTGACGATAACTTGTCGTGCTACCTGGAGCCAAAGAGATTTTCGCAGTACTGGATCATCCACTGGTCGATCTGCCACAATGGATGCTAGTTCTATATTGTTATTACTAAGGGCTAAATTAACTGCTTCGTCATATAAATCCATAGAAGAATAAATGTGCACTGAAGCTTGAATGCGGTTGTATTTAGTGCATAAGCGGAGCGCAAAATCAGTGTCGTAGTATGGACTAGAACTATGCTCCTCCAAAAATGAAACTAGCGGTGCTTCATCTAAAACTGGATTAGAGGCATACAGTGCGATAAGTGTGTTGTGAATGACGGCATCGGTACTTTTGAGATGATTAATGCAAAACTTCAAATACCGAATAGCTTGATTAGAATCTGTTCCTGATGGGCGATAACCTTGCATATAACTCAAGATAGCTGGAATAAACTTGGTGGGCTCAAGACCAGTATTCCTCATCCAGGTATCTACAGTAGCTTTAGGAGCGTTAACCAACAGAACGGTAGAATATTTATAATACAATTTTTCGTCGTTTTCAACTTGCAAAACGTTTAACGCTTCGTTCCATCGTTCGAGACGAACCCAATAGTTAAGGACAAAATGACGATCATTGATAGCGCTAGCATAGAATAAAAGCTCCTCTCGGCGACTATGTGCAGAAATGATTTCGTAAACAATGGACTTGTCCAAATCAGCATTATTTGCAGTGACAAAATCCTGGAAAGACTTGATAACAGCAGAAGATTCACCGTTAATAGAAGAAAGAGATTGGTTTCTATCAAGGGTTCCATTAACAGTAGAGTTAGGGGTAGCCACCTTAACATTATTAATCTCTTGAGTTTCTTCGCTTGCGGCTGCATAATCGTCCAAGGAGTTAAGCTTCTCCATATAAAGTTCAATAATCCAACTCGCTAGCATTGTTCGCTGGAGGTGTGCTGCCTTACTAAGAGACTTTAGTTTAGTAGTAAGGTATAGTTGAAGGGCTGTATACTCCTTTGCATCCATAAATGAAAGTGCCACATTTTCAAATGCTTTGCTGCTCGATCCCAGTAATTGGGCAGCCTTGGTATAATCTTTCTGTTCTAAGCAGTGATCTCCATACGCGACACAAGCGACATCCCGTGAATAGGCATCTCTTGCTAACCTTAATGCTTCCTCGTAATGCTTATTCTCCAAAAAGGTTTTCCAGATTTCCCTGTCCTCATCATTTACTACCACTTCGTATATATTTTCCGTTGTATACACCCAATAAGTAGAATTATGGGGATCCGCACACAAGCCAATAAGGGTTTCTTGTGGCTCACATTTAATGACATCCTTGAAGACAACTCGATTGTTAAGTCTATTAATTCCATAAACAGTTGATCCTGCTAAAAGAAGCATATGATAATCAGTTAGCATAAGGGATTTTAGCTGGTCAGCACCAGACTCCAAATCTGCAGCTAAAAACAGATCTGCCTCTTTAAAGATTTTTTCTTTTGCGGAACTAGCACTGCCGCTAAAAGGCACCGTGCCATGAAGAATACCAATTCCAGTTAGCCATCCAAAAGAAGGACTGTAGTTATTAGGGGCTTTGGCTGGCTTTGGTGCAATCGATAATACAGAATCTAGTGCGGGGTCAAATTGTTCCATCGCAGGCTCTTCGCGCTCAAAAAATTTGGGGTAGATTGGAATACCATCTGAATTGGAATGTGAAGATACCTTTCCTTGCCAATAATAAACATTGCCTGAAGAAGTACTCGCAAGAATCTTTCTAACTGAAGTGTCTCGACCTACCACAACATTCAAACCAGTAATGGCATCATTCGACGAGGTTTTCCAGACGCGTCGAACATATCTGTCTTCACGTTTAAAGTATTCATCTGAAGGCTCAATGAAAGTTTCTTGAATGGTACCATCAGCAGTTCCTAGTAGAATTTCTCCAGTTGTACGAGTTGGGCGAGAAGGGTTCCAGGCAACACTGGTGATATGCAATCCTTTAAGTCGTCCTAGCGGTTTGGCTTTCGTAGATTGATAGTTAAGACAGTAGTTCTCTCCCATTGAGGTAGATATTAGTAAATGAGAACCGGTAGGATCGAGGAAAGTGCGTTGAATTTGTCCAATCTCAGATGGCTTTTTGGGCATGTCAATATCTGTACTCAGTTAGCATCAGCACCCGACCTTCATAAAGACCTACTTACCATCAATATCTTGAGGATGTTCTAAGTCAATACGAATGATTCTTCCAGTTTTAAGGGCCAAACAAAGAATGTTATTGGCAACTACCAGGCTCACGATGTTGTTAACAGTAAACTGAAGCTGTACTTTTTCAATAGAGAATATTGGTGCTGATGTGCCATTGGTACCATTATAAGTAGGCACTAGACCAGTTGTTGCAAACCCATTGCTGGCGTCCATAGAGAACATGCTGGTATCAACATCAAGAGCCATGTCGGGATTGTCAAATAATCCTAAAATATATATCGGGAGTAGTTTATTTAGCTGGCCACAATCTGCTCAATTAATATGACATTGATCGTGCTTTCTTCAGTGAAAGATGTTGAAAAGATGAGATATCCCGCCCCTAATGGAAGACTGCACAATGCACCAACGCTTTCACGTTTACACCACTAATTGGCATCAACATTTTTTTTTTCTATGTCCCAACCGCCAGCATGGAACATACGAATTGACCATTTTTGCTGAATTTTCATCATTTAACTCACCTTCAGCTGGAACTAATAATACTGCCGGAGGTATTTCTGTTCATTTGAGTTAGCATACATACAATGTCGACTGTTGGAGTGCCAATTAAACTGCTAAATGAGGCTCAGGTATGTATGAAAGTATTGAAAACGTGATTCAAACTAACGGCTTCAGGGCCATGTTGTGACGCTGGAGCTTTCTTCAGGCCAGACATATAGAGGAAAATTACTAGAAGGTAAGTCTGATTTGAGAGGTCATATTAATTGAAGTATATAGAACAGCTGAACTAACGTGAAAAGCCGAGGACAACATGAATGTACAACTACGAGACATCACAGTTACCGCCCGTGACGGTAAAGTCACACACTTGGAGCAAGTTTACGTGCGAGGGTCACACGTAAGATTATTTATTATTCCTGACATGCTAAGGTAAGTGAACTGGCAGGATCTACCACTCTGTTGTTTTTTACTTTGAGTCTTTGACAGGTAGTTGATTTGGACATTTAACTAATGATATTTAGGCATGCCCCTATGTTTCGACCAAAAACTCTGGCAAAGATCCGTGGTTCTTTTGCCCCTAGAGGAAGAGGAGGTTCTCGTGGTGGCCGTGGAGGACAGCAGCGCCGGTTTTAATGGTATGACCGAGCGTGGCCTTGCTATATGTTTAATTTATTTTGGTTTATGCTTGTATTATAATCGTTCAATTGATCCATTTTTGTGCTTCAGATTTGATGATAGCTAGGAAGTTGAGGACATGGGTTGAGCTCTGGAAGTCCTGGTAGTTCTGAAAGACCTAGTGAAATCGAGCGGGTTTTTATGGCAATTGCCTGATATTGAGCATTAAGCGCGTGTAATTTCATTGTAAAATCTGGGGAGGCAAACAAAGTAAAAAGACATCTGTTAGAACCCTACTGTGATTTTCAGCTGTGGATGATCACTATGTTTGTTGAAGATTTGAATATATATCTTTCAGACGAGACTTCCTTGCCAGCGCCAGCCAAATACCGCTCAAGACTTGCTCCAAGACCTGCTCAAGACTGGCAGGCGCGAGCCAGTGTGGTTTTCGCGACACGTGACCGAGTCCATTTCAACAATAATGGCTGTTACATAACCCCATTCACAAAAATATATAAATATAAGCAGTCGCAATTTTTTTTTTTATTTTGGGATTTTAGAAAAAAAATATATCGAACATATTAAAAAACCCCATCCATGAAAATTCACACAGCCATTACTGCTACTCCAACCATTCCATTTTGAAATCATCTCAGCTCTCTTGAACGTGCCAAACACCTTGTAAAATATTGTTGAGCCCACAACCCTTAACTGTAAGTTGTTGCTGTTCTAGCTATGCCAATAAATTATTACTGTGCGCGCGTATACTAACTAACCTTCCTCACAGTCTCAACACCCATTGATTTCCGGAGTTTCTCGAATCCTTTTTTTAATTATTTATCTTCTGGTTATGTCGACCCCTCTGAAGAATCAATTCCTCTACTATTCTTCTGTTTTTATCCGACTTTTATATATTGCCACATATCAAGCATAGAAAACGTGCGCTGTGCCGATAACAAAGTAATCATTTCCCTAATACCGAGTATTGCTTGAATCCCTAGAATACTCGTCTTGCTGACATCCTTATTCAAATAATCCCGTTAGGATGGAGCAAATTGAGCCTACTTCTTTAAGGCTGCCACCCTCCACCTTATTTCCCGTCGTTGTTACTGCTCTACTCTGTTCAGAAGAAGATCAAGTTTCCAGACATACCCCTATATTGCGATTCAAGTACTGGAATCATGTTGAGGAGCCTGTAGATGAATCAAGCGGCGAGCAGCCCAAAAAAGTGGAAAAGGAGTTTCATTCAGCCTTTGAGACTCCCATCGAAGGAGAACTTAAGCAATGGAATGTCACTGTGGGTACCGAAATCAACGACCCCAACTTTGTGTTCGCTACTATTCTTGAGCCCTGTAGTCACTCCGTCCAGTATGCTGGATTATGTGCTCTATGTGGTGCCAAGCTGGACGAGCAAGACTATACAGAATTCAGCAACACTGACCGAGCCCCCATTGCAATGGCTCATGATTCTACAGGCTTAACTGTGTCATTCGATGAAGCCCAAAGAATGGAAAAATTGTCATCATCACAGCTCTTAAAGAGTGAAAAACTTATTTTGGTGGTAGATCTGGATCAAACCGTCATTCATGCTGCTGTAGATCCAACAATCGGAGAATGGCAAGCAGATCCAAGCAACCCGAATTATAATGCCGTTAGAGATGTGCAATCTTTTACATTATTGGAAGAAGGCTATATGCCTAGTGTCAATGGACAGCCTCCAAAGCCCCGAGAAACCAGATATTACGTCAAATTACGACCAGGTTTAGAAAATTTTCTAGACAAAATGTACAAGTTGTACGAAATGCATGTATATACTATGGCAACACGCGCTTATGCAGTAGCTATTGCCAAAATCATTGATCCTCAAGGAAAATATTTTGGGGAACGCATTTTATCTCGTGATGAAAGCGGTAACATCTATCAGAAGTCGCTAAAGCGACTTTTCCCCGTTTCAACGTCCATGGTTGCCATAATTGATGATAGAGGTGATGTCTGGAAATGGAGCCCTAATCTAATCAAGGTTGTACCCTATAACTTTTTTGTAGGAATTGGAGATATTAACTCCAATTTTCTACCTCAACAAAATGCAGTCATTCTCCCTCCAGATTCTGACGAGCCTTTTGTTGAGCAACCGTCGGATATTTCCGAAGAATCTTTAGAAATTCCAGAAGCAAACTCTTCTATTACTAACACCGATGAAGCCAACGATGAGGCTATCTCTGAAGAGAGCACATTTAACGATACTGCCAATGAAAACAACAATGTGATTGAGGTTGAGGAAATTAACGGAGATTATAATGATGAAAAGCCTTCCGCGCTCGACTTCATGAAAGGAGCCGATAATGATGAGCTGCTAGCAGTACAATCATTTGAAAGATCCCAGTTAATCGAAAGTCAACAGTTGGAGCGCCCTTTAGCAAAACAACAACTACAGATTGAAAAAGAAGAAGCAGAAGTTGATGAAACACCAAATCAGTCACAGTCCACCAATGATATGGACGGTAGCGCCAATAATTCTACGGAATCACCAACACCAGAAACAAATGGCTATGCACCCATGGCAAGGCACGAGCCTCCAAGCTTACTTCATAACGGTGATGTGGAGCTGGAAAATTTGGACCAATCTCTTACCAGTGTTCATGCTGAGTATTTCAAAGACTACGAACTACTTTGCAAGAAGAAAGGTGGTGCATCAAATGTACTGGAGGAGGATTTACCTGATTTAGGCATAATTATGCCTCGAATGAAGAGGCGTGTATTCAACGACTGTGTCATATTGTTTTCAGGTATTCTACCTCTCGGCACGGACTTGGATAGGGCAGATATTGTGCAATGGGTTCGAAGTTTTGGCGCAATTGTGGTGGCCGAACTAATTGATACGGTAACTCATGTGATTGCACGAAAAAACGGAACCCGTAAAGTGCGAAAGGCATTTGAAAACCCAAATATTAAAGTTGTGCAACTATCCTGGTTGTTTGATTGTATTGCCGGCTGGAAACGCGTTCCAGAAGATGGCCATCTTTTGGAGAAGCCAGAAAATGGAGACGATGGCCTGCCCGTGGTACTTGGAGAAGACCCTAATAGCCTGTCCACCACTCGTATTGACGACAATATGGAAGATATAGAAACAGATTCATTTGTGTTGTCACTTAATGATGGAAAAATTGACTGGAATGAAATCAACAAAGAACTGGATGAATTTATGAACTCTACAGATGACGAAGAAGGTCAAGATGGTGAAGACAAGAGTGACAGCAGTGATAGTGATAGTGACAGTAGCGGCAGTGGCAGTGACAGTAGTGAAGATGATGACGATGACGACGATGATGATGACGATGATGACGATGCTGATGACGCTGATGAAGATGATGAAGAACCCACTGACCCTAGCCGCACTGGCCGTAAGACTGTTGGCGAAAAGCGACCTCCAGACGAGTTACCCCAATCTCAAGAATCGAGAAAACGGTCCCGGTCACCTAATGAAGTTCAAGATGACGAAGCGTCTAAACGAAAACGGGTTGATGAGGTTCCGGACGGAGCGAACGAGGATGATGACTTTGATGATGATGAGTTTGCGGCTGAGTTGGAGAAGGATTTACTCTAAGACCCCTAATTTTTGATCAACAAAATGATGAAATACCTCTTGCGGGTGTGTTACATAGATATTTATGCACTGTTTGTGTTGCAAGTTGTGCTGCTTTGTAAATGTTTTTTCTTAAATGATTTTCATGACCCTTTTTTTTTTACTCTTCTCTGTGCTTGCGCGTAAAACTTTTTGACCTGGTTGTAGACACCACATTTTAGAGATTCACCATATTGCAATAATTCCAGTATTCCATTTAACATCGCAACCATTATAAGGCAGACGACTTGGAATGAATTACACAGAGCTAAATTCTCTTCAGGTTAACTCATTTAAGTTTGTTTTTGTATTT
>JAJLWW010000105.1:0-72233 GCA_030570935.1 Geotrichum klebahnii
TAATCGAAAGCTTTAATTCATGCGACACGGCTATGGTAGTGAAAAACTACGATGTGATAATAATACGAAATTCTCGAAGGTGCTTGGTAATCGTTTATTTTTATTTTATGTTATTTTGTTATTTCTATTATATCTTTATACTTTACTTAGCTGCCTGATTGAACTGGCAAAAAATATATTCATTCATTCATTCATTTTGCTTTAAGATTACCTATTCTCTTTATTATTCATTTATACAATGTATTCAATTTTGTGGACAATATCTGACTCGTGGAGTGGCTTCCAAATTCTTTTTAAGGAGGAGGAGGAGGAGTGCAAATGCAGAGGTATTTTTCGGGCTTAAATTGAGGTATACATGAACAACTTGGTGAAAAGCCAAATCTTACTGAACTTTTTTGAAATTGACGGAGTCTAATAACCATTGAGCTGAAGATCGTTAAGTAATGCTTTTTATTTTTATATAATTTTTATTTCTTTTCTTATCTTTGTTAGTTGACTCGGTAATAAATAAATTGGGGTCTTTTTACTCCTAAAAAAAAAAAAAAAAAAAAAAAAAAACAATGTATTCAAATTTAAGTAATACGTATCGTAATATTCCAATATATAATAGTTGTTTTGAAGACATTTTAAATGTTTATTTTCATTAGGCCAACATTAGGAAACAATCCATACACACACAATATAAGAAAACAACTTATAATACTTAAAAAGATACAGAAGAACCTAATTCTCGGGTATAAACTTTGATGTTAAAAGATACAGAAGAACCTAATTCTCGGGTATAAACTTTGATGTTAAAAGATCTCAAAGTAATTTGTGATACTAATCACTTGTTTTTGAAGTGTACAAAAGCAGATACTATTCAATGGTATTGGAACTCTATGTACTGTTACATTTTGTTGAGACTGGTAATTATTGCTAATCGATTTCGTTTTTTGTATTCTATATTATTTTTAGCTGATGATTAGAAATATAGCAGATACTGAATTTAAGGCTTTTGTCTGAATTAATGGAGCCTATGAACATTTCTATTAAGTTTCTCCTGCAGAGATTGTTTGTAACACGTATCATTAAATGAGGTTTTAAGAGTAATTTTCTTTAGCTCATGAATTATGTTGAACCTAATAGAAATATTACAAGTCTGTGAATCTCACCCTTTGCTTAAGGTATTATATAATGAGTCAAGTGTTATTAGCGCTTATTGGCATCAACAATAGGATTGACCTTTTAAAATTATAAGTCTCACTTCTTGTCTTTACAACAATATCATGTTAAAGCATAGACAAAAAATACTATTTCACTTTATAATATCCTCAAAATTACTGAATGCTGTTACTGATATGCTTATTAGCAACAAAAAAAAGAATTTCCTCTGTGAGAGATTTTTCTAAATCCTTTATCTAAAGTCAAGACAGTTTATCACTCGTGCGTGAGTGCAGAGTGCAAACATCATCAGGATCTCCTTGTTTTAATTTACGAGTTACTGCCCACTTTTGGTGTTCCACAAGTTTTTCCTTCAAAATGACACAAATTGTTAAACTTACAAGGTTATAAACCGGTTTATATCATCGAATGACCAAGAATAACTTATTTTAACTACAAAAGAAGCAAAAAAAATAGGTCAAAATACAAATTTTGAGCAAAAAATCAAATGGTAAAGAAACTCTGATCTATAATAAATTGGACACTAAATATTAAACTTCAAGATCTTCCGATGTAGTGTAATGGCTAGCACGGTCCGCTCTCACCGGGCAAATCAGGGTTCAATTCCCTGCATCGGAGTTGAAAAACATTATTTTTTGTTTTCAATTCATTCTTTACTTCTTTCCTTAGTTCTCAATTTGTATTACAAAGGATTTCGTTTATTAATATTAGTTTGATTATTCTTTTGTTTCCAAGTCGCTTGTGTCTAAATAAATCAAATCATGTAAAAATAGAATCAGCTCTTTATCCTATGTTTCTTTTCTGCCTAGATAATACAGATATCAACGCTTGTTTCTATTAGGAGTACAGGAGATATCAAAGGTTCATATTTTCATATTAATAACAATAATACTTGATGACGAAGAATAATAAAATAACTAAAAAATAATAATAAAAAATACTAAAATAAAAAAACAGATTGGATTCTTTAAACTTCAATGAGCTCTTTGTTTTTCAATCCATTTATACACACAATAACATAAATCAATTCTTAAAAAATATATATTCTCAAATTCTTTTTTTTTCCTTTTTTTAAAAACTTTTTTTTTTTTAATTCAATTCCAGGATAGATAGTGTATTTGTTTTCATATTCCAACTTCCCGTAAACGCATTAATTAAGCAATCATCCACCATGAACTTGCGAGCAAGATAAGCAGTACAACAGCGGTGATAATACCAGCACCTGCCTTATCCTTGGTTCCAATAGTAAGTTCATTGTTGATGGATGAAGAGGAAACACCAGTACCTGCAGAACCGTTACCAACGGAAGTAGCACCCGTAGATTGTGTGAGTGGTCCAGGCTTGTTCCAAATCAAACGGTTTTGTAGGGCCTCGAGTGCGCTCATTTGCTCACCAAGACCATAGTAGCCGTCCCAGCTACCATTGCCCCAGTTAAGACCACAGGTGTGGCCATCAGTACCACCGGTACAGGAAGAAAGAACACCGGGAGTGGTGTCTTCAAGGTAAGACTGGATTTCAGCGTTAAGAGTAGGAGCCATGAGACATGTAAGGCCGAGGAAACGCGAGAAAATAGCCTTGAAACTGCGCTGATCAGTGTTGCACTGATTTGAAGGTTGGCAAGCAGCTTCGTACATGATTCTAGTGTTGTCCATGAAAAAGACTTGAGCTCTGCCCCAAATATGTGTGGTACGGTTGAGCCAGACAGTCTGATTAGTGTAGTTGTACATGAAGGCAGCGCCTGACATGTAAAGACCACTGTTGTAAGTCCACTCAAGATTCGAGACGTCAGTGCAATTGTCTCCAATAGAGGCACCATCATATACAGGCCAGTTGGTGCCATTTGTATCAATGTATTCGCGAGCTTCAGTCCAGTCCCAGACCTTTTCAGCCCATTCAACATAGGTTGAATTTTGAGTGTATCTAGCAAGACGAGCAGCAAGGTTAAACAAGCATCCGTTAGAAACTGTATTTTTATAGTTGTAACCGTTATTCCAGGTGAAAATCTGCCATCTCAAACCACCACCGCAGTGCTCGTCGTCCCAGCGTGCAGCCATGGTATTGAACACTGCTTGAGCGAGATAAAGCCACTGAGGCTCGTTGGAGGCAGGGTTAGTGAAGTTCTTTTCAGCAGCAGCCATTACAGTGATACCCCAGAATCCTTGATCATCGTTTCCCTCTGTCGTGGTTTGATTGGAGGGCATGTAATCCCAGTCGGTGCCGACCTGATACAGCAAGCTGGACATTAAAATGTCGTGATAGGTGGTGTTACCAGTATAGAACCAGTAGTCGAGCATGGAACCCCAGGCAGCACCGGCTTCCCACCAGTAGTAAGGGTTGCTGAACATGCCTGGAGTTTGTCCAGAGTCATTTCCATTGTAGTAGTCCATAAGACCCTTGGCTACCAGTGCCAAGCCATCGTTAATGGAGGATTCAGAAGTGAAGTCGATATCCAAGGCATTTGCGTGTAAAGGGGACCATACCAAGACCAGCAGAGAGCAAAGCAGGGTAGAAAGCGAGCGAAAAGACGTCATGCTGTGTGTGGTTGAATGTGGGAGGAGGCAGTGTTTGTTTGTTAGAGGACAAAAAAAAAAAAATTCAAAAAACTTGGACAGAAAAAAGGTTTTTTTTATTTTATTTTTATTTTTATTAAATAAGTAATAAAAATAAAATAAAAATTCAAAAAAACCAAGACTCTTGTAAGTTATAAAATAGAATCAACAGAAAAAGCCAAGAGTAAAGTGAACTTCTGAAGTCTTGGAGGGTAGTTGTGTCTTTGAATGAAAGGTGTGTATATATATGGAGTGAATAAAAAATAAATGAAAATAAATGAAAATAAATAAAACGATAGGACTAAAACGAGAGAGCAAAGCACGGAAAGAAAGAAAGAAAAAGAGTTGAGAGAGTTAAAGAGAAGAAGAAGAAAATTGAATATGAAGAGATTTTTTTATTTTATTTAATTTTTATTTAATTATTTTACTTAGCTCTTAAGTCCAGCCAAACAAGGAATACGGCAACGATATTCATCAAAGATTTATCAGATATTTATCAACGTACTCAGTCAGCCTAAGAGAGAGCACGCACTCTTAACTGAGCAGCAACTGCAACAACAGCCAGTTCCTGGTTATCAGGAGATTCTCTCTCCCACCAAACCCACCATTTTACTTGTAAATTTATAAATATGTCTAGAAGCCTTCACTTAAATATTCCATTTCTCTATCCAACAGCAACTTTTCCTCCTCCTCTTCTTCTTCTGATGTCATCCTCGTCTCCGTTGAACTATGTCCTTTAAATTTTTCGCATGACAATTTCATGTCTCAATGTTCAATTCAAACAGTGAGAGGTACGTCACCAAAAGCATCAGCCTCGCCTACCCAAAAATAGACCTCATTCTCCTTTTTTTTTCTTCTACTTACTGTCGTAAGTGACAAGTTTCTCTTATATGTATCAACAAACAGATGAGTAAGTCGGTGAGTAAATAAATTTAATACGCTTTGTTTAGTTAGTTTAGCATGGTCATGGGCTTAGGTACTCGTTTTGGCTTAGGGAAAGGTCTAAGACTTAAGACTTAAAGCTTAAAGCTCAGTCTTTCGTATTTGCCTCAACAAGAAACGAATTATTAGTGAAATATGGAGGGTTCTGTTTATGTATATATACACATGGTATCTACTTTGATCAATATTAATAAAATATACTTGACACGAAAGTGAGATCTAAACAACTGAGTTTGGAACTAGCAATCCAAATCTATCTCTATATACCCTTCTTCATCTTCTTCTCAGAGTTCTCGTCATCTTCTACGTATTTCAACGTATTCTACTATTTTGTTTCTGTACATTCATACCACCGCTCGTAACCCACTAAAACCAAATACGTCGTCGCTAAACTTTAAAATAAAACACAGTAGAAGCATTTGCATCATCTTCTTCATCATCAGCATCATCTGGATGGCTGATCCCACTTCATAACAACCTCCTATGACAAACATCCGAATATCCCTGCTGCCTGTACACTCTACAACTGCGCAAACTGCAACCTAATAATGGCAAACTAATTAATAGCTTATATCCCATCCCATAGTTATAAGTAATAGATTTACCCATAACTTGTCAATGGTGCTAAAAATACAAAGGATAATCCTTTTTTCGCAAGTGGAGATTTTCAATATTCGTTTAAGTCAACCTGAAGAAAAAAGAAAAACAAAAACTTGATACATTTATGATTCCCTAGTAACCTGTCCAAACTTAAAAATATATGGATGAAATGTTAGTCGTTGTTAGTTGTTGGTAAGTAGTCTTAGGTCGTGTTTATTTTCACTTTATTCCATTGTAGAACCTAGACTATATTATGAGAGAAAGTTGGCATTAATAACAGAAACAATTTGATTCCTTCTTTTATTCTGTTAATAATATATACTCAGGGATTGAAATAGAAAGATTAATATCACTCAAGCGGCTACTAGGGCTTTAAGTATCTGTCTAGATACTGTTATTGAATATATTTGACCATTGTAGCAATGCCTGCAAAATTCAAGATCAGGCACTCTAGATGCCTGCAATTCATGAATTACAAACATGACATTTTACTTCCAAGATTACATGAATAAATAGTAAAAGCATTTTGTATATACTATATAGTATTATATTAAAAAACCGAGGCAAAAGGAAAAGAGTCGAAAAAATAAAATAAAACATACAGAAAATGGAAAATGAAATCAAGAGAATTATAATATAAAAAGTAAAAATAATAAAATAAAAATAAAATAAAAAATAGTTTAAACTAAATAAACACACTTTTTTGTCTTCATGATAATAATAATAAAATAATTGACTTTTAGTTTTTGTGTTCGTGGGTGTTGATGTTGATGTTTGTTGTGATTGATACCTATGTTCATAACAGCAAAATCCCTTCTCTCATAACTAGATGCTGTATCCTGAGAAATCTTGCTGGCTTAAATATTCACTCGCAATATTATCTCCATGTGCTGCTGCACTCGTCATCCAGTGCTTAATGATTGACATGCGGATAGGATCAAGTTTTTCGGGATCCTCATTAATCCGATAATCCTCCAAGACTGCAGGTGTGAATACCGTGCTGAGCTTGGTAAACGGTACGAGGCAGATCGGCGCAATGTGCGGATGCGACAAATGCATAATGGCAAGTTCCCGCTGACCTTCGGTATCGCCCTCCTTGGACGCAACACTCCAAAGCCATGCACAATCTTGTAATGTCCATTGAGACAAAAGTGAAGAATCCATGTCAACTGAAAGCATCCCAGTCGAATACTTGAACAGTTCAGAAGCTGTCTCTGTCACTATCCTCAAGTATTCTTCCTTAAGCGAAAGTGCCGCAAGACTTACATCCCAAAAGGCCTTGCCCATATCTGTCAGGTCTAATACAGATGATGGCACGAACGCTGCAATAAACTGCAAATCTCGGAATAGTGTACGACGCTCCATCTTGGCATTTTTAAACACCCGTCGGAGCTCCTCTGCAATAGCATCTGTATTCGGTCCAACAATAGAGCCTCGATTACCTGAAGGTCCTACAGACGGTATCGCAAAACCTGCTGAACCAAGCATCGGCGACTGTGCTGGAAAGGCGCCTGAAGATATACGCTTGGCCTCTACAGTAGCAATTGCCTCACTCAACGATGTCATAGCAGACAGACTGCCTTTTCGACTTAAGGTTTTGTCTACTACAGAAGTCCTAGGAGTGGCTGTAACCTGTGTATCGGAGGTAATTGATGGCATGTTGGAGTGCACTCTGTAGGGACGTCCATTACCATTAGTACCGCTAGCTGCAGAGTAGGAAAGCGAAGAGACAACCAATCTCACTAGTTCATACAATGTCATCAGCTTACCCAAGGGAGATGGATTAACAGACAGCTGAAAGAGTAAAGTAGAATATGCCTTCTCATAAGGAAACTGAAGTTTAAATGGGTGAGCTGTTGGGGGCTGGGACTTGGCATGGTTGGCAAGTGAACCATAGTTTGGTGAATCACTAGGGCCTGTGGAGTGCCGCCAGCTAGCTCGAGCTTCAGAAGATGTGTTCACACGAAGACTCGAGTTATCTCCCGACTTGCCTTTAAGATTTCTGTCATTTGCGTACTGGATAGAAGCTACAACAATAGGAGCACACAACCACTTGTCGGTTTCGGACCCTAATGAAAGTTAGCTTGGATAAAAATACAATTAATAAATAATAAAAAAAACATACCTTCAGACCAGCCTTCCAATCCAAGATCAGTATAAATCAAACTTGTGATGCGCATTTGTAAGTCCAGTAAGAACTGATCGAGAATTTGACGTTTTTGATCATGCTCCTGTCGATTAGCTTCATCAGTAAATTCAGGAACAGCTCCCAAATCTTCTGAACCTGTCAAACTAGTATTTCCGATTGCACCGGCACCACTGGTTGTCTCATTAAGACTTCGATTCCGGCGATGGCCCAGATGCTCATTAGAAGATGAAGGGCGATCATAAGATTCAATGTGAATATCAGAAGAAGACATGCGCTTTCCAGTTAAGTCAAGCGACGATGTAAACATGTCAATAAGATTGGGACTAGATTTGCGAGATTTATGACCTCTGAGACTATAGGAACGGGCCAAGTCAGAGTGATTGCTGGTCGAAGTTTTAGACCGCATATGTGATGCACTAAACCCTTCCATCGAGATACTATCAATAGAACGGCGGCGGTTGTTAAGATCAGACTCGGCTTCGAAATTAGTACTTCCATTGGCATTACAGCCAAAGTTGTAAAACGATGCCTTAGATGGATAAGTACCAGTCATACTGCTTGTCGCACCACTTGACCTGTCCAGCCCGTCAAGTTCAACAATCATCTTCCAAAGATCACCTCGGAATAGAGGGCTAGAAGTGAGAAGAGATTGGCCACGATTGCGACAGCCGCTGAGAGCATCACCGATAACTCTCTTCACTAGATCATCAACCTCACAAGAAAACCGATGAATACGTTCTTCACCAGTACAGAAATTTTGAATCTGTTGTCCATCGAGCCACTTTTTGGTAGCCTCAGCCTCCCTGTCAGAAAGCTTGTTTCGACCAGCATACTCAACGGGAGCAAACATTGCATCTCCAGGATTGACCACAGTATTTGACATAGATTGTCGTTTACTTTGATAATCCCTTTTACTACCACCAGTAAATCGTTTGAACGAAGAAAATGCCCCGGAGGAAGAAAGTGACGTCGTGGAACTGTTTCGCTTCAAAGTGTGAGAGCGAGGATTGAAAGATTGTGAAAGTGAGCCTGGAGTGTCCAGGTTTTTTCCTAGTGACCCAGGGCCACCATCCGTGCCCCGATTCAAAGTGAACGCAATATCTCTAGCCCGACTCCAGAGAGGACTGGTACGAACCTCTGTCATGTACCATATTTTAGTTCGCAAATCATTTAAATTGTTGAGAATGGAATCACAGGAATTATACGAAAACTGAAGAAATACCTGGTAAGGTTGTCCAATCTCTTCATATTTGTTCATCCTTTCAGCGATGTTTCGTAGCTTCTTCTCCTTGTCTCGCTTAAGACATTTAATCAAGTATGAATTAACATCATTCGCAACCTGAGCATATGAAGTGCTAGAAACTGGGGGAAGCAGCTTTTGTAAAGCATGAATGGCGTTAAAATATTCGCTGCCTAGCAAAAAGTTCCCAACGGCAATCGCCTGGTGTCCAGCATCATTCAAAATGCTAGAAAGATATGTGGGAGACGAAGGAGAGTGCGACGAAATTCCATGAGTAAAAAGATTATTTCCACTGAAAACACGATTATTAGGGATGCCATGGAAAGAGCCTAATGAATTGTCAGGTTTTCCATTTAGGCAACTAAACGCATCAAATGAATTGTTCATGGCTTGGTATTGTTGAGAGAGATAATTCAATGGACCAGGGAAATTGGAGCCTGTACATGAATTTTCGGAAATTAATTGTTCAAGAGAACGAGAAACTATTTCAGCATATGATCGATAACCAGGAGCAATAGGTGACTTTTCAAACTCAATAAAAGAAAAATGTGAATGATCCTCAGTATTGTTGGTAGAAGCTGATTGCTCAGTATCATCAAAGACCATGTTTCCAAACTTTAGGGGTCCACCATCCAGGTTGTCAAAAGGAGATGCTTTACTAACAATACTTTCTTCATCGATTTCAGTTATCAAGCTGACTTCATCAATACGAAAAACTTGCCATTTCTCAGACAATGGATGGGGAAGGCGGAAGTGTTGCAGCTTTTGAGGGCGTAAAGAATGAAGATATTGTGATGCTACAGGGCCCCGGAACTGAAGGTAGGGAAACTTCTTCAGTAACTCTTCTGCAACAGGCTCAATATCAAGTCTAATGTCATTAAGGTTCCACTCAAATAGTTCATTCTCAGGACCAAAGATTGGGGTGCTTTTTGTTGAAGATCCATCTTCTGGGAAATAAAGGTTAATTTCATCGAGACTTGGTAAGCTTTCATTAAGAGGGTTGTGTGCGGGACCGCCACTTCCACTTCCTCCCCCAATAGTGGATGGAGCAGAGCCAGCAGTGAATCCAAAGCTGCTGCTAGACGATCGGTTTACTGCATGACCAGACATACTGGATCCGGATCTTTCCACAGAGATAGGCTTGGCTGTAGCAGAATTATGACTAGCAAATGATGTCTTTCGTTGAAGTGCAAAGGTTGGAAAAAGAGAAGCATATAGAGTAAGAATATCTGAAGGACAGAGAACTAATAATTGGCCAGAATAATCTTTTGTTCCAGAGGCCATGCCATCAATGGAGTTAAGAAAATCGCCGTTACTTGCTTCCGAGCCATCTTCATCAAGTTCGCTTGGTTGGATAATAGAGGCAGTAGTATTAGTAGAAGTAGCAGTAGCACTAACCGAAGCACTTGAAAACTTTTCATAGATCGACATTAATACAGTTTGAATTTCAGGAGGTACTGAGGTATTGCTTGGCTTGTTTAAAATAACAATCTCAGCGTATATGAAGAGAGTTTGATAAATTACTAACAAAATGCGCTGGCGTTGCTTTTCAGAGATGAAAAAATCAGCTGCCATACTCAGACTCTCAGGAGAGTTGAAAAATGAGAAAATATATTTGCCCAAAAAATGCTTGAAAAAAATGAAACAAAGAGCATGTTCCTTGTTCTGATCAGATACTTTTGAAAGAACTATTTTGGAAAAATGAATGAGATGATCAGGAATAGCTTCAGTAGATGAATTGTTGAGGCGAGAAAGAAACTGGGAAACAGCGTCATTAAGAAAATTCAACTGCTTTGTTTCGAATTCAGTGTCAACCGTGTGATAGAAATTAGAATTGGCTTTGCAATTGTGATTGTGAGTAGTAGTGGAGGTTGTTGGCTTGGCTGTGGCTCGTTGCAGGGAGATTGTGGGGGATATGCTAGCGGTCGTAGAAGAAAATTGTGGGATGAGAACGTTTGTGGGAGAGTTCATGGCAAGAGACATGGCTGGCATTTCTGGAGAAGGATAAGTTGATGTAGGAGCTGAAGAAGTGCAAGGCATGGTAGATGACTGTGGAGTGCTAGGAGAGCCTAATTGAATATGATTAAGTATAGGAGTTGATGAATGAAGGGAAAATGCAGGAAGATTTGGTTTGAGAAGAAACTGGCCATTTTGCAAAAAGCCAAGGAGAATGTTTTCAAAAGAAGACAGATGATTTTTGGAAGAAAGAGCGAGGATTCGATCCATGATTGCCAGGCAAAGCTTGTCAAATTTCTCAGTGAGAAAGTGATCCAAGACGAATGCAATGATAAACGCAAAATAGTCAAATCGTTGAGAAGGAGGTGCGGTTGGAGGGAATAAAGAATAGAATATAATATCAAGAGCATTAGCTCGATGAAGAGCGGCAAGGTCTTCGAAAGGGTCATTCGAAGAAGGAGCAAAGAAGACAGAGATATCGTTCTCATTCATGGTAGACAATGAGGCACAGATGAAACTGGGAGAAGTTTTTACCAGATATAGGAATGAGTTGAGCAGTCTCCGATTGGAAGATTTGAGGGAGGACATGAAATTTGAGCCACGGTTTGTAAAGTCATTTTTGAGAATAGAAGAGCAAAAGTCAACAGATTGCAAGTAAAGAGAAGAAAATTTGGCCGGATCAGATTTGAGACGATCGGAGAGAAGAATGTGGAATGCTTGTGTGGATGTTTGGAGGCGGTTTACAACATTGTAGTAAATCAATAACTGTATAAGACGAGCAGCAGCATCTGTAGCATTGCTCATACTAGAGGAGTAAAGAATGTCAAGTTGGATCAAAGCTTCAACTGGAACACAGGTCAAAATTGGACTCGATGTTCGAATTGGTAAATGCTGCTGAAATTGTTGTTGAGAAGGAGGATTCAGGGAGTTAGGCAGCGACTGTTGTTGTGAGTTGCGAAAGGGCTTTTGAAGAAACTGGGGCAATGAAGGCTGTGACTGATGCTGCTGCTTGAAACTTTTAGATGGAGAAGAACAAGATGATTGCCTCTGATTAGTGCGGTTGCCAAATGATCCAGGGTTTGGAGCTAAAGATGGGGAAGGATGAAGTGCGCTTGGAGTGGTAAGACATCGATAAGCCTCTTGAATAGGATTTGAAGCGTTCAGGGAGTCAAATATATCAGTTGAGTCAATGTTGTATGTAGAAGAATGTCGACTATGTCTGTTACGAGGATGTTGTGGGGGAGGTGCAAAAGGCTGAGAAGAGGGCTGTTCAGATTGTGACTCTGATTCGTCACGAATAGTTGCATTGAAATCTTCAGGAGGAATGGTAAAATTAGGATTGTAGTTAACTGAAGCTGAGGAATAAGTAGCCTTTGATTGTGAATAATACTCATCCTTATCAAGAGAATCTAATGTGCCCAAGTCTGAGCTGGATGAGGTAGCCTGGTTACTACTAGGGACTGTAGTAAAGTTCAAGTTGAGGTATCCTGAGTCGCTTAAAGATGAGGAAAACCCAGAACTTACTTGCAATACAGAAGAAGAGGAAGCTGATGAAGAAGAAGTATGATGATTTGAAGTTGCAGTCGGACTATCATGTGGAGCCGCGGGGGCATTCTCAGAGGGAGTCGAAGAGGTCTTTTGAGGCCTCTCTGGAAAGACGAAAGTTGACATACTTTGAACAGCAGCCATTATAAAACTAGAAAAATACGATATTAGACAAGATTAACTTAAATAGAAAGAGGGTTCTCATACCTTAAAAATAAAGCGAAATAATGAAGATAATGATATGAGTCAATAAAGAATTAAAAAGAATTAAAATAAAATATAAAAAAAGCCAGTAGATTCGTAAATTTTTATTAGAGGAGATCAACAATTCAAGGCAACAGAACTACTCTTGCCAGGATCATTATCAAGGAATAGAAAGTCATTTATAAAAGAGAAGTCAGTAACGGATATGGAAACTGGTGTTTGTGGAGGAAGGTAAGTTCGTCGAGATGGAAGGTGTGTCCCTTAAGGGTGGTGAAGGAAATTTTTATTTTCGTTTTTATTTTTTTTATATTTTTTGTATTTTTTATTATTTTTTTAAAAACCACTATAACAAATCTGGCTGATTTTTGGGGTTTTCGACTCAAAATTCTTGTCGGAATTCACCAAATAGTAAAATAATATACGTATTTATATTCTTTAGACTTGTCTATGGAAATATTATATAAAGCCAATTAAATATCTATCTCGTTTATGGGAATAAATATTGAGATTGTGTTCTATTCTCTCATTTGTTTATTATGTATTTAATGTTTGGCAAGGGGGCCATTCTCCTATTAAAATTGGATCACAAGAACATGGGACTCAGTTTTATCTCAAAAATACCTGTCCAACAGAGGTTTCCTTTGAAGTTCTTTATTACACTTCAATATATATATTCAGTAGCCAGTAGTCATGATCAACTACAAACGTGATTGTCAGTGCACATTAAATTTATATCCATTTCAAATATCCAAATAGCCAAAAATCTTAACAGTTTCTTGCTACACACCAGACCAATTTGCACGTGGTGGAGGGAACTTCTTGAGTTTCTTGTGGTAATAAAGACTCAGGAACAGACCTGACCAGTGTTAAATTGATGGCGTCATAGAAACCTCGATTTCTGGAAAAGTGAGTACGGCTGGAGGTCATTCCATGCGGAAGACTAGTACGATGAGGATGATGGGATGAGTAGTTGGAGTTTCTTTGTTGTCTTTGTTGTTTTGGAAATGATAAGGGGGGCAGTCCCGTGGTTTACTAAAGTTGTTTTGTTTATTTTCATTGTGGTTGATGTTTTATGAGTTTCTTCTTCTGAGTATCAGTTTGTTTACCTTTTCAAAATAGCCACCTCGTCAAGGCGAAGAAGAGAAAATGGATCAAACAAAGAACCAGCAATCAATATTACAATAACATGAAGGCTAAAACGGCATCAAGCGGGTCCGACTCCAGAAAGTTTTCGCATTGGTCGCGTGTGCGTGCCTATTGTATTACTACTATTGTCGTTTCCATGTCTCAAAAGTATTTCATACTTAACCTACTCAATTTCTCTTCACCTCGAGAGTACAATTGACGCATTGTATGATACCTGTTTCCATGTAAAAAGTCCCATATAATTTAATAAAAGCAACTGGTTCTCATAATAGCATTCATAATAACATTCATTATAATAATAACTACTACGATATACAACTGAAATGAAAACAGTCTTAAGGGGCCATGACATTGATGTGGATTAACGAGCATCTCAGGGAGCAGTTACCAAACTTTCATATGCAACGTCTTTTGTGCCAAAAATTAATTTAAATAAACAAAATAAAAAATTAATTTTGTAATTTGGCTCAGCAATACGGAATAATCAATCTAATCTAGGTCCAACGTCCAGGTCATCGTCAAATTCAGATGTTGGCTTCGGCAATACATATAATAACATGAAGTCTTGTAGAGTTATTATAAAATAATCTTGTGTAAGCTTTCCCTGCTCCATGAGTTCAAAGCACATACAACATAAATATATTATTATACCTCATACGAGTCATAGCAGTAAGTATATACTGTATACAAGTAAACATGTAGTTATCCCCTTCATGGATTAATTTGATTCTCATACTAACGCTCCATGCATGGGAAAGATCTTCATAAACAATATGGTAAATATTCAATGTATCCACATTTGTTACAGCTGAAACAACTCAATATTCTTATTATTCATCTGTCATCTTAGAAGAAAAAGATTAATTGTAAAAAATTTAGCACCCACGGTGGGAGTCGAACCCACAATCTTCAGATTTTTTCCAAAGAGGCTTCTAGTAGAAGTCTGACGCGTTAACCATTGCGCTACGCGGGCCGGTTGTGATAACGTTATTATAGAAACACATCAGAGGAAATGTAACAAAAACCTCAAAATTGGGTAAATGAATAAATATAGCCATTTTTTAGCAGATTCAATCAATTTCCAAGAAGAATAATTAACAAAATATTATCTGGCTTTATTTGAGAGTTTATTGAATTTGATTATGGGCTGACGATGGAAAAATTTACAATCATTGATGAAGTCTAATACCCTGTAGTTGGATGATCGTGAAATAATTTTATCTCAATATATCCAGTTTTTTCTCATTTTCGTTCCAGTTTGCTACTTACACTAATTTATAGTTGAATGGTTTATTTCTAGGATAATCCTGAAATCAAAAAGAATGTTGTCAAGCATTGATTACCATTCTCTTGATTTTTACTTTCACGTGTATAAATTTAACCTTTAGACCTTTTTCCATCAATTTAATGGACTCTTTAATTAGTTTAATCTAATTTTTATTTTATGTGATAGCTAGGCTAATACATGAAAAGAATTCATTCTTTGCAACATCTTTTCCAAGACAAGACGTGAAGGCTGTTTCGCTTACCAGAATAATACTGCTGGCATCACGGTTTTTCTTCCAGTGCTCTTAATGCATCTTAAATAGGCTACGATGATTATACAAAAAACTATTCTTTTCACTAAGAAGACCTTGAAATTATCGCTTAACCAACCTGTACTTCTTTTCCAAAGTCTGACCTTTTATTGAACCTAGTACAAATATTTTAACTTATATCTGTAGTTGAGAATTCATGGAAATGGATGCGATCTAACATCAATGTAAAAGGCGATTCTGTAACGATCCAGACACAAAGTAATTATGGTCAAACAATAGCATAAAATATACCGATATGAGAGGTTATAAACTTCAAGTCATAGCTTTTGGTGAAGATAACGGAATAAAAAATTTATCTGTATCTTTCTATTTTATGAGAGTTAGATCTACAGTTATCAATATTTAATACTTGCTGAATCTCTTTACAGTTTCAAGTAAGTCCCGCTCTCAACTTCCCCAAAGCCGTACATCTATCTCACTGTCCCCAAAATTATTGTTCCTCTATAGCTTCCCCATCTTTTTTTTTTTTTTACAAACGCGAAACTAAATGATGCTGGGACAATTGAAGGGATCTATTGCAATATGTGATACTCAAAGATAAATAAAAATTATCTTCACGAAAGATTTGAAAATATGCTAGGCGCTTCAAGTAACCATACATGGGCATGCACATCACGAATGGAAAAATAATTTTCAATATAATATTAAAAACAATACATATAGTAAGGGTACAGAAAAGTACGGAATAAATACACTAGGACAAATAGATAGAATATCGTCATTAATCGTTATTGCCATTCTGATGCAAGTCGTTTGCAAACCTAAGCTTTTTGAGCTCCATCTCATGAAGCTCTTTCATATTTTCTAGCTTTTGATTATTAAAACTTAACGTTTTCTTGAGAAGATCTATCTCATGTTTCATCAGCTGTAAATTCCGATTCTTTTCTTCCAGAGTTTCCTGAAGAATTCGAATTTTAGGATCTTCGGTGTTAGAAGAACCGCTCCCACTGTTATTAGCAGCATTCAAAAGTCGTTCAATTCGGGCGTCCTTTTCGGCAATTATTGTTTCCTTGGACGATATTTCGTTGTCATGATCCTTTTTCAGATTGTAAACATCTGTTTTGAATTCAATTTCTTTGCTTCTCAAGTTTAAGCACTCCTCACGTAAAAGGTCGTTCTCCTTTTTAAGCGTGTTGATTAATTCAAAGCTGTTATCAGTCACCCCGTCAGCTATGAACACGGGATGATGAATAGAATTGGCCGATTGATTCAACAGATCAGGCCCACTGGTTGGTTGCACAGTCATAGCTGTCCCTGAATGCACCATTAATGGGATATCCGAAGTTCGTGGCTTACTGTTTCTCACGCCTTCATTACCGCCAGTCGCGCTGGTATTGTTGTGTGTGACAGCAAATGATGGGAATGACATTCCCATATTATTTCGATGGGCCGAAGAAGATAGCATGCTGCTATTGTTACTACTGTTAGTTCCTAAGTTTCGTTGCGGTGTGGATTGCTGCTGGGTTTCTGGCATAGGAACCATGAATTCCTTAGACGATTGAGTCATCAAATTGGAACCAAATTGAGGCCCAGAGCCTGAGCTTAATAGAGCAGGGGGACCATGCTGACTAGCGCGATCATGACCGTGAAGGATATTTGATGTTCTTGGACGTTTTAGAGCAGGACTGTCCCGAGCCATTCTTGAAGATTGAGAGTTAGTGCCATGACCATCTTCTGCATGACCGTATCCTGTTGGATGCCCATCCGCTATACTTCTTTCCCCTTCAGGTGGTGGGCTATCATCATCATCGTCGGATGGTAGTGGTGAATTACCTGACTTTCCATTTCGATACAAGGCCGCATGTAGCTTATTGGCTCTATCTATAAGATCATCCAAATGTGCATCACCAGTAGGTTTTTTTCGATTTCGTAATTTGTTAAAGGCACTCCGTACTGAAGTAGCTGAGCGAGGAGGGCGCTGGTCATGTACAGCCTGTTGATTGAAAAGCTGTGACACGGTCTGCCAGTCATGTTCGTGTAAATTGCTCAGGTTTCTTTCGATGGTTGATATCAACTCAACTTTATCTTTGAATGTAAGGTTTTTCCTTCCCTTCCGCGAGACACGAGGTTTTTTCCTGCGTAAAGAGGTCATGGAGTTCAAACCAGGCGGATTGCCTGATGAAGACATACTTCAGCGAATTTCTGGCGAAGTTTGGCACAATTGCAAGCTAGAAGGAAAAAAAGAAGATATCTGCAAAGAACAAAGGAGTGGTAAAGAGAAAAGTAGAATAGTCTTGTTCTAGAAAATAAGTAGAAATGGTTTCGCGTAATCACTATGAAAGTTTTTGTATCATGAAAAAGAGAACGCAAGTCTTTCACTGGGCCTTTCCAACATGGTTACCTAAATTTGTACGCGTTGGAAGCAAGATTTAGAGACCAAAAGAAGACTCTGAAATCAGATTTAATGTAAGTGGTTGGTCTCAGTAAGTCGAATTCTATGGCAAGAATTGTGTGTGCAAAAAAAGTTTAGGAGAGGAAAAAAAGGAAATCAGGATTTTATTAAAAAAATTGAGAAAAATAAGAAACAACAAGACTCCAAGGTAGCACAACAAAATGAAGCTGTCCTTGTCAACCAAATATCAAGAAAAGAAGGCTTGCTTCACGCGTTGCACAATATTATTAAATAAAAATAGAAACGCAAAAAATACGAAAAAAAGGGTAGGGTAAACATTTTTTAAAAATAAAAATATTGGACGACACCGGAATTGAACCGGGGACCTCTCACATGCTAAGCGAGTGTGATAACCAACTACACCAGACGCCCAAACTACACTTTATCTTAACGAGTAGATATATACAACATATAGTAACAAAACCGTACAATAATTTTTTATGAGGTTGAAAAACATTCATTCATTCATTATGAGGTTGAAAATTAATCGAAAGCTTTAATTCATGCGACACGGCTATGGTAGTGAAAAACTACGATCTGATAATAATACGAAATTCTCGAAGGTGCTTGGTAATCGTTTATTTTTATTTTATGTTATTTTGTTATTTCTATTATATCTTTATACTTTACTTAGCTGCCTGATTGAACTGGCAAAAAATATATTCATTCATTCATTTATGAGGTTGAAATTGGTGTAATAATTATACAATATTCTTGAAATTGACTGAAATTAATTTTATTCGGGCTTAAATTGAGGTATACATGAACAACTTGGTGAAAAGCCAAATCTTACTGAACTTTTTTGAAATTGACGGAGTCTAATAGCCATTGAGCTGAAGATCGTTAAGCAATTCATTCTATTTTTATATAATTTTTATTTGTTTTCTTATCTTTTTTAGTTGACTCGGTAATAAATAAATTGGGGTCTTTTTACTCCTATAAAAAAAAAAAAAAAAAAAAAAAATCTATTTTTAAAGTGTCCAACGGTGACCACGAAGAGAAAGCAAACACAAAAACCTTCAAATAGTATCATTCTTTTTATTCTCATTGGCGATTACATAAATTTTGAATAAATTTGATAGATGAGAAATTTTTTCATTTCGAGTACTCAAATATTAGAACAACATATTCATTTTGTGGCCTTTCCGTTTGAAATTTTTTGTTTTGGAGAATAGGAAGACGATTTTTCCATCCTGAGCTTGAACTCAAGTTGCTAAAGCATTAACAGAATATGAGGCCCCAAGTATGAAGAGTGATATTTGATCACAAAGCCTGAATTAAGACCCTAAATTGCATTATTTGGAAAATGAATATTACTTGTTATTTTCGTACTTTATTAATAAATTTCTTTTAAGATACCAGTGCTAAAAAAACTATTTAAGCAAGTTATCAATTTGTTAGTTGGCTCCAAGATTATACAATGCAAATATTGTACAGAAACCCAGTGATTCGGCTTTTACCTTGTACAATTGAATTTAATGTCAAACATATTTGACACATTTCCAGATAAAAATTGTACTCTTAGATTAAGAAAATATGAATTGCTAGAGCGATCTAGAAGTTTGCCAAATTCTCAAATTATTTCTTTACTTAATCTCTACTCTTTGATTGATCGATTTGAGTTTGACTTGTTACTGTTTTAATTGCTTTCAAGATAAATCGAGAAACATTTATAGAAAGAAGTAACACACGTATCTATATATACTTAACTCAGAACCAAGTAGAAATTTCTCATTTCTCGAATTAACCTGACATTACTTATCTTATTCATTATAACCATCATCACTCACTATCGTGCTAGATGGATCCTTTTCTTTTTCTAGTTGAGAAGTCTTCGTATTTTTGTAATTATTCTGACTTTCCAATAGGTTTGTTTCTTCGGTACCATTGGTTCCATCATAAATTCCATCTGATAAATATGGCTCCCGAGAATTGACCAAATTAAGTATACCAGTTCCAGCTCCAGTTCCTGTTTCAGAAAAATTATTTAGCTCAAGGGAATCACTACCACCAACAATAATATGTGTTAATTGGGCTTCTAGGTATGCTATTCTTGAAGTAACTTCATCCTGATTTTTGAAAATTTCGTCATAGTCTTTCTCAAGCTCAATCATATCTCTGTTCATATTATCAAACATAATAGTGAAGTCGTTTAGTTCTTTTTTGGTATTTTCCACAAAATCACAAGTAGTTTGAAAATCAATTTGATATCTTTCACTTTCTGCTTTGCT
Organism: Geotrichum klebahnii; assembly: GCA_030570935.1. Lineage (NCBI taxonomy): Eukaryota > Fungi > Ascomycota > Dipodascomycetes > Dipodascales > Dipodascaceae > Geotrichum > Geotrichum klebahnii. The sequence goes on from JAJLWW010000105.1 coordinate 19,717, forward strand.
CTCTTTTCCGAATAGCTCATAGCTTGTCTGAATATCCCTACGAGCATTTTTAGCATTATTTACCAATGATTCGACTTGATCTAAAGTGACTCTGCATTGTTCTTCTATCAACCCAAACGTTTCCATATATTGATCAAGTTGATTAGAAGAAGAAGAAATCATTTCATGGCGGATGGTTCCCTCTAGCATGCCACATATATTTTCCATTTTCATTATAACTTTTTCTTGCTCAGATCCCCATTTAGCAGTTTCGGCAAATATGCTTTCTTGTGCCTTATTCACCATGGTTGTTATAGTTGGCATAACATCAAACTGAATATTGTTGTGATTTAAGCAAAATAGCTCCTTAACTTGAGAAAAAGAATATGCAAACATTTCCAGCTCTTCGGCCCTTTTGGTAAGACCGTCTTGCTCATCACTAATCTTGTTCAGGTCTTTACATGCTGTCAAAAGATACTTTTTAGACATCTCTTCCCAAGCTTTTCCTCCTTCTTTGTCAAATTTTTTCTCATAACTTTCCACTCGGTCTAAAAAGTTTTTGAACTTGAATTCAGCATCCCACTTTTCATTTTTTTCGTTTTCAGATTCGCTATCTAATATTTTTATTTGTTTTGAAAACGATAACTCCAAAGAATTTTTGGCTTTTTCCTGAGAGGTTATATGGGAATTGATAGACTTTTCAACTGAATCAAGTTTTCCTTGAAGTTCTAAAACAGATTTTTCAACTTTCGAAATTTTTTCTTCACATGCCTTCTTGTCTTTTTCATATAATTTTGCTCCTTCTGATTCAAGTGAACCCAAAACTTTCAAGTTTTGATCTATGTTTTGCCTATTGTCGGAGGAATTGATAGACAAAGTTTGAAGCTGTTTGAATACGAATTCATTTAGCTTTTCATAATTTGTGGCCAGCTTTTTACAGTTGTTGTCGGCAGAAGTAATAATAGATTTAAGCAAATCAAAAGAAGTTTTCATTTCTTTAGTTTCTTCCTGATACTTTGCAATTTCTTGAGTGTATGATGCTTTAACTGCTTTTATTTTTTCGTCCATTGTAGCAGACCGCTGATTCACAAAACCTGTAATAATTTCCTTTAAAACCTTAACATCTGGATTGAATTCGGTTTTTGCCATGATCTCAATCTCTTTTAAACATTTTTGACTCTCCTCCTTAATGCCTTTTATCTTTGAAGGAAGCGAGTTAACCACTTCAATAGTCGGTGATTTATGTAGGTCTTGTTTTAAGGACAATAATCCAGACTTTTTCTTTTCTAAGTCATCAATTAAAATTTGAACATTTCCAAAATTTGAATGCAAAGCAAATTCAACTTTGGAATCAGATTCTTCAGTCGTTTTTTTTAAAAGTATCATCTGAGTCTCTAACGATTCTAACAATGTTTCCAAATTGCTTATAGTATCTTGATAACTTTTACATCTATCTTCAAATAGCTTAAAATCGCTGAACCCTCGATCGGTTGTTGTGTTGCTGGCCAAGCTTCCATTACACTCCTCTAAATTTTGTAAAGAACGAGTGTAATAAGCTTGAACAACTTCTTGACAGTTGTCTATTTGTTCAGCCAGATTAGCTCTTTCCAAGTTGAATTTGTTTGCCACCTCTTGAATTACAAAAGAAGCAGAGCTGTGAGTATGAGACTGTATTTCCTTGAAGATAATTTGCTGCAATTCTTTGATATCTTTTTCTTCAAGATTATTGTTCCACATTCTAATTATGCCTGCATTTTCGCAAATTTTGCGGAGATCCTGATTACATTGATTTACAGAAAATTCAAGTCTTTTAAGAATCTCGCTTGCATTCAGCAACTTGATATTAGTATCGTTCAGCCCCTCTTCAGAAGAAAACTTAATTAAGAATGTTTGACTGATATAAGATGACAGGTTTTCTAGTTCTGAGAGAAGATGAATATTAGCGTCATGCTGTTTTTCAAAATGGTCTTTAAGCATATCTCTCAACGCTGAGGCCTTGTAGTTTGCATCTTCATCTTCTGGCAGAACTTGAAATGTAATTTTGTCCTGGACTGTAGAGACTTTATGGAAAATGTCAAAAACCTCTTTTTCCATGAGATCTGTAATCATTTGAACATTCTCTGAAAACTCCAATATTGGCAAAGGTGATGAATTGAACCCTCCATTATTATTTACAGAGTTGCTATCGATACCTGCGAGTAAATCGTTAGTTCAGATTTTTGGATAAGCCTTTCATAGCCCATACTTCTTGGGGTCTCTTTGCTAGATTGGTTCATCACAAATTTTTTAATATAGGCAGAAGGTAAGAAAGTAGGTTAATATGGGATCATAGAACAAAAGATTGTGGTTTGTAATAGCGAAAATACTTTTTGGTTGTTTTTGCTTCAATTGATAAATTTAATTGCTGATTGTGACGACATTGAAACCATCACCAGAAAATAACATATTTTTTGTAGCCAACACAGTTCTCGAGTAAGGAAAACGAATTCAATTTTCTATTCTTGCCCTAATAACATGTCCAAGGAGAGGGAAATCTTTAGTAGTAAAACAGATCAATGAACCTGAATAATAGTACATGAAGATAAATTTACCAACTGAGTAGGGATTTTCAAACTTTAATAAACAATTCACAATATAGTATTTATCATATACTCTTTCAGCTTCAATGTTCTCATGGTCAAACCAAAAAAATGCTTCCTTGCCAGGGGTCGAACCTGGAATCTTTCGCTGTGACCAGTCTTACGTTTCAGGAAGAAATCGTAGGCGAACGCCTTGCCATTGGGCCACAAGGAACAGACTATACTGGTAAAGTTGACCAGAAAAACTCACAATGAAAGAAGAGAAATACAGACTTTTCAAATAGACTTTTGCTGGGTAATTTCGTATCATTTCAGATCATAGATTTAACTACCACAGTCGTGTTAAATGATAAAAACACAACAGTTTTGTGAAAATATGTTGTATAGTGACCCTTAAGACAGGTTGGGATCTAAGATGTAGTTTGCCTTGCTAGCTCAATCGGTAGAGCGTGTGACTCTTAAAGCGCATCTGCAATTAAAGTCATCACAAGGTTGGGGGTTCGAGCCCCCCGTAGGGCTTACTTTTTCTTCGATGAAGAAGAGAAACAGTTTTGAAGGCTCTTAACAGGAGGGTGGAAAGGCATCATTTGGATTTCATTCTAATATACTTCTTTAGGATATTTCACAAATTTTTAAAAAGAACATCAAGATATTGTGCAACAGGGTATCAGAACCTACTTGCATGCCATCTGGATTTCGCATTTTTTTGTTCTGAGCCAAAGTCTAGACTTAGATACATAAATAGTTTGATGATTACAATTATACTGAAATGTATCAAAATAAACAAAATTTAGGACATTAAATAGCTATACCATATATAATCGCTCTATATATAATAATTAAAAGCGTAGAGCTCTTAAGTTTGACATTCAGATATTAACCAATATCTGCTTCTGGTATCATTTAGTAGAACAGTTTCTACTTGAAAGCGATTGCGAAAATAAAAATAAAGTAAAATATAATAAAAAATAAAAACAATGTCATGATTTGAAACTCCTCTTGTTATCTGTAGTAGTTTGTTTCCCCGGGTTTTTTTAAGACTTTTTCAGTTGGTGTTTTTTCTAGGCTTTCGTAAAGGTTTACTCAAAAGTACCCCAAAATGGAATCAAGATGGCCATGTTGGAAGAGGGTTCTTCTCGAGGAATTGAAGTAATGGTGTAGATGTTGGTAGAATCATCATACTCAAAATCACCACGATCAACACCTTCAATGTTCAAGGAAGATGAGAAAGAAAGATGCCAGTTCTCGCCAATAGGATTGTTCGTGATGGTGGAGGCAGTGATCATACCTCTGAAGTTAGTGCTATTCAACTGCTGAACAGAGATTTTCAGAGTATACATGGTATCAGTCAAAGTATCGTTAGAGGGTGTTTTGCCTTCAAATTCTCCATCATCAAAAATTTCGGTACTATTTTTGTCGCTACCGTTGGCCTCCGTGGTCCGCTTAAAAAGATCGGCCGTAGGAGAAATGAAACCACCACAAGAATCTTCTGAAAATACATAGTCCCCAGCCCAGTCACAGTAGACATCTGACCCGTCTTGCTTGCAAATGGTTCCTACTGTGCAGGGGCGGACAATCCAGCTGCCCCCAATACATTGAGCATAACCCTGAAGAGTGCATCGGAACTCACCTTCTGTTTCACACACCCCACCATGAACAGGACAAGAATTTTGACTACTTGCAGTACTGGCAGTGGTAGAGACAGGAGTAGCCGAGTTCTCGGAAGTTTTAGAAATTGAAGGAACAATAGACAAAGTAGTGAGTGGCTGGTTAATTTTAACCAAAGTGCTGGGGAGATCTGTAGGTAGAGACAAAAAGGTACTTTGCGATGATCCATGGCCATAAACGTGAGAATGGCCCAAAACCTGAGTAGCCGAATGAAGGTCAAAAATCTCGGTACCGTCGGACAACACTGATTCAGGATTTGGAATACCAGAGGGCATAATTCCGGGCAATTGTGCACCAGTATAAGAAGAAGCATCTGCTGTCATAACAGCAAGAACATCAACATCATCTGGGGAGAAAGCTATAGTAAAAAAGTGTTAGTTCAGAAATATATAGGAGGTCTTTAATATAAACATACCTTGAGAAGTTGGTAAAGCTGTAGGCAAATCAGTAAGGCCCAGCTCAAACAAATCTCTAGCACCAAGTACAACAAATGTGCTAGTAGGCTCAGAGTCAACCTTGGTAGAGTAGCCATAAATAAGGGCACCGTCAGTGTTCAAACTGCTAATAATACTGTAGCCAATGATTCTGTACGATGGAGTTGTAGTTTCGGGAGCAGTTGTGACAACTAAAGGCTGAGTAGATTGGGATGTAGTAGTAGGAGCAACAGTCGAGGGCTCGTTAGTGGAAGTGGTTGTCTCTTCAGGTGATGGGCTGGAAGTAGTTGGGTCCTCAGCTATTGAATCTTGTGTCTCTACAGCAGAGCTGGTAGTAGCCAATGTAGTGGTTACAGCGTCGCTAGTTGTTGGGTCTTCAGAGACAGTAGTAGGTTCTGCGGTTGTAGTGGATTCGCCATCTAAATTGTCTACATATGTAGTAAGAGTAACCACAAGAGGACCAGATGGCTTAATTGTAACTACAACTGTGGAAGATACAATAACCACGGCAGGTTCAGTGGGTGCTTCAGTGGTGGCAACAGATTCGGATGAAGTCTCCACATTTGAAGAAGTAGACAAAGTGGAAGAAGTAGATGCACTGGAAGAAGCAGGAATAGAAGAAGAAGCAGGTGAAGTGGAAGAAGCAGGGGTAGTAGAAGATTTAACAGTAACAACAGCAGGTTTGGTAGAAGATTCAACGGTAACAACAGCAGGCTCAGTAGAAGATTCAACAGTTACAACGGCAGGCTCAGTGGAGGACTCGACAGTAACAACAGCAGGTTCTGTGGTCGACTCAACAGTGACAACTGCGGGCGTAGTAGAAGATTCAACAGTAACAACAGCAGGCTCAGTGGAAGATTGAACAACGGGAGCTTGGGTAGAAGACTCAACGACAACAGCCTGAGTAGAAGTAGATGACTGGATGGTAACCACAGCCGCCGAACTGGAGGCTGGGGAACTACCCGAATTACCCAAAAGACCATCTTTAGCACCTTGGGCAAAGTTCTTATTAGTGGAAGAATCCACGTTAACCCAAGCCTGAGACGCATCCCACATCATGACACCACCAAAAGTTGAATAAGTGCTTTGCAAATAATTAGCAGCTTGCACAACGGTGTCAATACCAACGTATCCAGATCCTGCCGCAGTGGAAGATGCTGGAACGCCCAAGTAGACCTTTGCGCTGGGGTTGGGACTAGACTTGACAAGAGAATCCCAAGCAGCATAGTTGAAGTTGGGATTGGCATTGTTAGCTTGCCACGCTTGCATGCCACAGTAGTTATTGTAGAATTGGACAAAAAGGAAATCGATTTTGGATTCCGTGATGGCAGAATTGAGGTAAGTGTCAGGAACTGGGCATTGAGGAGCGGCTGCAATATAGTACTCCTTGGAAGAGTCGGTGCTGTAGAGTTCACGAAGCTTATTTGAAAATGCAGCATAGCCAACGGTAGAACCACCTTCAATGTCAAGATCAAAACCATCAACAATAGAATCACCAAAAGGTCTGGTATCACTGGAACCTCCGCCAAACATGTCCCAAACAGTTTGAGCAAATTCCTCAGCTTCAGAATCACTAGTGAATCCATAAGATCCAGAAGCACCACCAAGAGAAAGCAGAATAATCTTGCCTTTATTTTGGCAAGTCTTGATATCTTCGGCTATAGTTGGGCATTGCAACAAAGCAGTTCCTGGGAATACTGTGCCGTCATTGCAAGACGCAGCAAAGTTGACTTCAGGAGCACCACCTGTGCCAAAGAAAACATGAAGAAAGGAAAGAAGGACAATGTCAGCAGAATCATCGCAGTATTCAGAAAGTCGCTGTTGACTGTCCGTTGAACCTGCAGAGTTCTGACCCCAATAGACGGCCACGTTGGTATCTGCAGAAGCTGTGAAAGCAGTAACATAAGCCGGGATGGCGAGCGCAAGCGCTGAAAGTAAAGGTGAAAGTTTCATTGTATGTAGATTTAGTTGAAGGGTTTCAGAAAGAAGGGCAGATGCATGTAAATTTATAGGAAAGAAAGAAGTCAAGGTCACCCAAAACACGCAGTAGTTTCACTTTAAGGAGAGTGTAGATGTAATAATGTTGGACTGACCTGAGAGATGATATTAAAGTCAAGAATAAAAAAAATAGAATTGAAAGAAACCTGAGGAATTGAACGAAATATATAGTCTTAGAGAAAAAGCTCACGTATGTTCGTTTAAATGAAATAAAGAATACAGCACAATGTAATGCACGGATCCATTATCCTGTCAATCGTGCACTGGCGATCTTTGTGTAAGCTCAAGCAACTATTAATTTCCGCTGTCGAGAGTTAAATAATATTTCCTCTTGTTGGTCCGTGTTTTTTCTAATATAATATAATATAAAAAGTCTTGAAAAGCTCATAATAAGCACTGATCTGGGTTTTGATGCGACATTCAGGTGTGAATTCAGACAACGACGAGCTCGCCGCTGGATTTATTAAGTTTCCTTTGCCTTTGTTCGAGCAGACCACGAAAATAATATCATGTCTCACCTACATGATATTTTCTGGGAATTTGTGGTACATCTGTTCTTGTTTGAATTTATTATTTTACTTTAAATGGGTATCTTTAGTAAATCTAGTGATTAATGTATAAAAAATATTTCGATATTACTTTTAAACAGGTTTCTAGTACTTTTTTCTCCTTTGACATTTGCTTTGAAGATATTTGTATGGAAATTTTAAACTTTGTAAGTGAGCGGCTGGTCCCATCAGATTTCCTAGACTAGACGTGCGGCTTTAATTTTAGCGAGGCTCAAGCAGGAAGTATGGAAATTTATAAGTGACCGAAGGACTGAGGACATGTGGTAAAATGATTACCGGTTATCTTCATTAAACAGATCTGAGACAAAATGACTGTTTGGAATAACAAAAAAAGTCAAATATTCAAACGGTGGACCTGATATTGAAAGAAATTTATATTCAAAACTAAGAATTCACAGTGTTGTTTTAATTGTTTTTTCTTGTTTGTTCTTGTCGCCAAATTTGAGCAATCCAAGTTTTCATTGTTTGAAAAAGAAAAAAAGAAAAGAAGGAAAAATGAATCATCCATTGTTTCTTTAACCAACTTTCCACGCATCCACAATAAAAGAAATGAAATAGCATGTAATATAGTACGTAACAAAAAGTAAATAAAACAGACAAGATGCCGAAAAAGACAAAAAGGTACTGATCAAGCCCAAGCTGATATTAATTCCTAATCATATAACATATTTCATTGTTCTTTACACTGTTAAGACATTTAATGAAATGAGGAAATAAAATAAAACAGCATCAGCTTACGTTTGTTACCAGAACTTTCAAGTTTTTTTCGCATTCTGAATAAAGAAACATTAGTAAAAAAATATTTTTTAAAAATAATATTATTTGCAAAGACCAGATGAGACTCTACGATGGCCGCCTGGTCCAGGCATGATGCTGTATCCGTGCTCAAGTAGCAAGTCTTCGGGTCGAAGGGCATCAATGGAATCCACTCTTGAATACCTAGAAAGGAATCATTTGTACAAAAAACTCAATAGAATATCATATTGCATATTGTTGAAATTGCCCGAAACAACCATTTAGATGTTAAAATATTCGTCGATGCATATCGTGGCATAAAGAAAACCTAGAGAAAACTTGAATTCACTGGAGTAGTTGATTCAGTGGATTATTTTCCAAAACCAGTAGACTACAAAACAAGTCTCTTATGTAGATGTTGAGGTAATGTGTCATGAAATAACAATGAAATATCTCAAACGCCCAACACAAAACGGAAGACTATAACCTTCTTCAAGTTATCGTGGCTTCACTTTAACATCTGTTCTCTAGCTGATACTCAAAACCAGTGGTTTTGCATTATGTTGACGGATGTAACGGGTGGTTCTTATACAAAGAAGAGTAGTAGACACGGTTGACGTGTATAAAAATATTTCGTTGACGTATATTAAAATATTCCCAAATTAAAAAAATAAAACAAAGTTTAATATTAAACGTTACCTGAACAAAATAATTTTCCACTGAGTCTCCACTGGCGTAAAAAATAATCCATTAGACAGATAACTGAAATAAACACAAAATTGATGGAATAAACAATTCAAGTTCTTCCATCACTAATAGTAACGTTACATATAAAACCAAGGACCCTCTATTTCAAGCCATGAACAGCCCAACTATATATATGAAATGGACATCACACACGATAACATTACATCTAAACACCAAACCAAATAACTAAACTGATACCGTACTTGTTTATCTCTCCTTCACCGTAGATACCAAAAAGATACAAATCATCTTACTCATCTCCTTTACTGTATAGTTCTTTTCAAAAGTATTAAGTTTAAACATGCTTTAACAGTTCAAGTAAACACTTGTACCTATCTTAGTACATAAAAAACTCGAGATTTTTTTTTCTTGGGTTCAAATCTCCAAACCAGGTAATCACGAACCCAACTCTTCATGGACTCTTTTTTCTTTCAGTTGGCACAGAGTTATACAAGAATAAGAACATTTTATAAAGTTTAAGTTCAAATTATCCAAGCTCAGATTATTTTTTTTTTTGGTTTTCTATATTCACCGGTTATTTCATTTCAGTTCTTTGATATATACATAAATTGACATAGACTTACGCATATATATCAGAGGTACCTAATAAAATGATTATTCTCCGGAAATGAAATTGAAGTGAAATTGGAAAAAAGCTCCGGTATCTTGTTAATATTGAGTTGAAATACTAGATATCTTATTCTATTTTTCATGTTCATTTACTAGCTTTACTCAAGATATCATTAATGATTTAGCATGTTATTAAAATTGACACTTTATTTCCGAGTAAAACACACAAAATTCCAATATATAAAAAATAATTCAGAAAAAAAGTTTTAATTTTAGACTAAATAGTCTCTGTACTTTATTCCGTACTTTACTCTATTTCTTTCTCTGTACTTCATGTTCTGTATTTGTGCTCTACGTTATACTCAGTCCTAAGCCAGGCCGAACATAGCTTAGCTTTGGCCAAGCTTAGCCTAGCCCATCCCATCAACAACCCAGCCATCTTTATTAGATATATTTTTATTTTATCATTCATTCCTTTAAATAATATGTCAAATTTAAGTATACAGTATAACTAGGTTTTGTATTTCTCATCACTATTCATTGGTATATCGTCATATAACTTATAGACGAATGCACTACATATTAAGACATCATGTGTAATACCTTGTTTAACATGTTAACACTTTAATCAAAACTTTTTGGAAAAATAAATAAATAATCCTCTTTTTACAAAGAGACAATAAATTAAAACCATATACAAAGCATAAGCTTTAATCCTATGGCTCCTAACACATATGTATATCTATACCACCACAGTTATACCAACTGATCAGCGTCTCTGCACCCCAAAATCAACTCAATCGATTTTGCAAGCGACAGACTAATCTCCCGACCTTGGAGTTCCAGACTCTCCTTTAACCCTGTACCATCCCCACCAGTACCAGTACTAGTACCACTACCATGCTCGTCCACGACATCTGCAAGGTTGGCTAACGTTTTATACTCAGCTACTAATGTGCTTGATACAGATTTACTCAAAAATTTGATTTGTTCCAAGGCTCTTTCAACGTCTTGCTTGTTATTAGTACTTGGGTTGTTAACATCTGTACTGGTGCTGCTGCTGCTTCCATAGCCATATGTAGTGCTCACAACACCACCAAAATAAGGATCTGTCTTTTCGTTCTTATACCAACTGACACTCAACTCTTTTAATAACGAAATAACCCACTCAATTGTGTTATCTTCATCAGTTGTGTATACTAGTTTCCAATTGTGCTTTAGTTGTAATTCAATGGCTGAGGCTTCTAATAGAGACGCCAGTTCGTGGGAATTAAATGAAACTGGTCGTTGAGAGACACCAGCTTCGATTTCGGCTTCAGTTCGTGCCTGCTTTTTGCGCCGTGATACTGTGGACGCGGATACTTGATGGCCCAGCAATTCTCTCACCCTTGATTCAACTTCATGGTTCCTTGTATTGACTGATTTCTTCAGCAATGCAGCTACACCTTGAATGATACATAGCACTTTTTGCTGGGGTTGATGCTGTGGTTGCTGGGGGCTATTGGTTTCAAGAGATCCTTGCAGGCAGTCATTGAGTTTGGTTATAAACACATGTTGATCATAGCCAGCCTCGCTTGCTAGCACTGCTATTTGCTCAGCTTTTATGATAAAAAATAGTTCTGCCACTCGTTGTATGAGAGGAGATATCGGTATGAATAAATCGCTGTCTGCATCATACCTCGTAGTAACACTTCTTCTAAGCGAGATTGCCATGCTTCCGTCGTGAACGCTGCTACTGCGAATAGTCTCCACATTCACACTATGTGTTCTTAAAACCTCAGCCAACCTCTCTTGTAAAAACCCACTCCGATCCATGGAAACATACATTTCACGGAGCGCCTCGTCCTTGTGCAGGCTTTTCCGGCGGTTGGCATTGTTGAGCGCACGCTGGCGGTCACGTGCCTCTATTTTTCGACGTTTTTCCAAGACCCGCTCTTCACGCAGCAGTTGTTTTTCGAGCTGCCGAGACGTCGGTTGCTTGCGGGTCTTTGGTGGGTTGTGCTTTTGTGTAGGTAGTAATGGCGACGATGGTGGTGGCTGGGCGGTTATTGAAACTTGCTCTTGCTGCTGTTGTGCATGATTCTGATAAGGGTGGGATTTGGCTGAACTCAATTCAGGGAATATAGGTGAGGATGAGGGTAAGGGCATGAATCGGGATGAGGCAGCGGCGGCTGGTGTGTGTGGAGGAGTAGTGGAGTGGGACTTTTCATTGACAATAATGGCATTGTGGTTATCATCAGACAAAGGAAAAGCTGAGATGTGGGTCACAACGGAGGTGCTGCTCGGAGTTGCTGCTCGGGTAGAGACAAAGAGCGGACTTGAAGGAGGGAGTGGTGGACTTGACGGAGGAATCTGGTGTGGCGAACTTGGTAACGCGTTTACAGAGGAGGATGGTAAAACAACTACCGGTGGTGAAGAAGGAGAAGACGTTGACAACGACAACAAGGTTGACAAAGGAGGGTTAGTGTGGGTCCATTCAGGTACTGGCGATGAGTTTGAGTGAGGGAATAATGCAGAAGAGGGTTGTGACGGAGATGAGGGGGCTGGGAGAGGCAGCGGAGGGGTTGCTGTTACGGCGGTTTTTTCTGTTACAACGGTGGTGAGAGTTGCTATAGCTTGGTTTTGTATCGGGTGAGGTTCAGTGCGAATGGCTATAGGTGATGAGATCAGGATCAATTCACTCGCGATATGTGTAGAGCTGAGATCAAGGGAATTGTTGTTGAGATCATTGATGATGATGATTTGACTTGCTAAGGGTTAGTAAAAGTAGTCAATTAGGGCAGAGATAAAAGGTAGAGAACATACGAAGAGTCAGAAAGATGAGTGGTTTCGTCCTCTTCATTGTCGTCGTCGAGAATCTCAATGATCTCGTTGATCATTTGTGAGAGGGATTAATAGCGGTGGTTGGAGTTTGAGGGTAAATGCAGTTGATGGTTGAAACCGAGAAACATGAATGTTTTTTTTTTTTTTTTTGAAAAATTAAAGGCATCACGCGTGTATTAGTCAATACGCGTTTGTTAATAAAGTATTAGTAATCTGAACACCATCGCTGAAACAGGAAGGTCTAAAAATAGGAGCATTTTGCCATACTGTTAATAGATGGAGATAATTATAGATTTCAAGTATACAAGTCATATATTTATTTATTCTGCAGTTACTGGTGGTTTATTGAAAATTATTCGCTTATATGCTTCACCACGAGGATGATGCCGGCTGGTGTTGGTACTGGTGCTGCCTTGGTTTAGTCCCGTTAAAAAGAAGCAGAAATGGGCATTGACCTTGACAGTGAACCATGAGACGATGTTTTTGCTACAAAATATATAAATATAAACTTGATTCAGCGCAACTGGTGGTTGATCATGAAGTGACGGTTGATTGTATTTGAATTCTGTTCCTATCCTTGATTTACTCTTCATCTTTTCGTTGAAGGAGGCCTTAGTAAAGAGACTCTAAATTTCACTATTGGGCTATTGGGCTATTGACTTATTGACCTATCTATTGACCTATTTGACTTATTGACATGTTCCTGGATATCCACAGAGAGCAGCACGTAGAGGACTGGGAACTGCAGAAGTGAAGAGAAAGTAGAGTCAAGTAGCAGAGAGATAAAATAAAAAATCATAGTAATAAAGTAAAAATAAAATAATAAAATAATAAATTTAAATTTAAATTTAGATAAAAATAAAAATAAAAATAAAAATAAAAATAAAAATAAAAAGTGCAAATCCATCAAGTGCAACTCCACAAAGCGCAAGTCCAAAAGTTTTCCCAGTCCAATCAACTCAGGTTTAAATTATTTTTTTCATCATACTTTAACATGACTTTTTTTATTTTTATGTGCCTACTTTTGCTCTCCGCCCACAAACCACTTTTTCTCATCTCATCTTCAGTTCCAGTTTCAGTGCACAGCTGAGCAAGGCATTATCCATGCAATGCATACATCCTCTTTCTCTCTCTCTCATCATGTGCCCAGGTGCGAGGATTCTAAAGATTGTGTGATTATTATTAACTCTTCAAGGTTTTTGTTGTAGATGACAATGGGCAAGACGTCCTTTTTCAGTGAGTGGACTTGGATTCTCGTGAACTAGGACTAGGCTGGACAGGACTGGACTGACTTTGGTTCACTTGGTTGCCTCTAGTTGACTTTGGTGTCGACTCTCGTTGACTCATCTTGGCTGAGCTGATCTTTAAACTATTTGAACATCATTCAATAAAATGTAGGCATACACTCTGAGTCAACTGTTGCAATCTTTGGCAACTCTGTATCCAAGTCAAGTCAAGTCGAGTCAAGATGTCCTTGCATCGATGGATGGAACTCCTATTACCATGATATTGAGTATTCAAATATATAGTATTATTATCATGATTATTATTTACTCTTGAAAAATAATAATGAAGATGAAGATGGTGATTTGAAGAGATCAAGTCAGGTTAAAAATAGAAACCCAGTCAAGGACCTTGGGATTTTAGTATCGTTAACATGGATTGGATTGGAGGTTTCTTCCGTTGTACCCTCGTCATAAAATAAAATTTTAAATAATACATGGCTCCTATTCACGCTGGTTAAGATAGTACAGAGAGTACCCAGTACACTGTACATTCGATATTAAAGATGGGAACGACCTGATTTCTTTCGAGACTATACTCGACATGTATATAGCACCACTCTCTCTTGAACGACTAAAATCAAGTTTTTATTTGTTTTCAATTCAGACATGTACCAAACTATATTCCAACTTAAAGAGACTGGATGAAAAAAAAAAAAAATAAAGGTAAACACGAGAGATACATGGAAACCATGACAAGGAAATCTTAAATCTACGGGTATTCTTCAATAGAAGCAGCATGTCTGTATGGAAGTGCAACAAGTGAGTTTAAAACCGTATATCTGGTATATAGTATGGGGTATGGGAATAGTGAGATGAGATATGGTATATATTTAGAATAAAACCAAGATAGAAAAAAATACAAACTATACGCAGGCAACCGAGAGAGACCCAATCACTACCTTCAACTCCAAATTCAAAGGCAATAAATGATTATTAAAACCAAACCTCCAAGACCAAAATAGAAACCTTACACATGAATAAATATCATCACATTCAAAATCCTCTTTAAGAATCTGTATAATCTATAAGCATAGCAGCCAAGTATTGTTGTTTTTAAAACAACCGGAACTTAAATTTCAACATGTTCAAGTTGTAGAAATGGAAACCTAAAAAGAGGATAATAAGATGAAAAACAAATAGATTAGAAAACAAAATCTCAGTCTAAATACGGTGTACTGGTTTAGATTTTTAGATTGGAATACTATTAGAGAATAGTCATACTGCGAAACATGACGATGAGCACCCGGAATGAATGAATCAACGAATGAATCAACGAATGAATCAATGAGTTAATGAACGATTAGGTCTGAATACGGTACAGATGAGTGCGGTACAGTATAGGCCGCTAGTTGAAGATGGATTTGGGTTTTTAATTAATTTATTTGTATATTAGATTCCAACTATAATTGATCATCTTTCGAGATATCCATCTCAGTCTAGACCATTAACAGTAATCTTTGGAGTACAAACTTGGTGCATATGGCCGAATCAACCAAAAAAAAAAAAAAAAAAATTTAAAAAGCACTACTACCATATCAGGTTGTTCAAGTTTTGAGCAATTAGGATATATTTAATGAGCAAACTGTGAAAAAGTTTGTGGGTGAGATAGGTAGATGATAGTCGTATTAGTCTTAGTTCCAATTGTTCAAAAGGTTTTGGGGGAGATTGTAAAAAAAAAAAAAAAAAGCTTAACTGGGGATAAGCGGTGCCATTAGACTATTGTGCAAAATGATGAATGGCCGAGAAAGCCAAAAGCCAAAAAGTTAAAGCCAAAAATAGGTCACATTGGCCAGATGAAAATATATTTAACCAATTTTATTATTGGGTGGGGGTTTTGTAATGAGAACGTTAGGGCGATCTGTACGTAGCCGCCGCCGTAGTTCATTGTAGTAGTCGTAGTTTACGATTATTCTTATTCTTATGACTGTGATATTATCTTAGGAGGTGAAATGAGTAGTAGATCACCACCTCATCACGGTACCAGTAGGAGTAGCAGGTGGTAGTGGTAGTAGTGGTAGTAGTAATGGGTGA
The DNA here is from genome assembly GCA_030570935.1 of Geotrichum klebahnii. NCBI lineage: Eukaryota > Fungi > Ascomycota > Dipodascomycetes > Dipodascales > Dipodascaceae > Geotrichum > Geotrichum klebahnii. The sequence goes on from JAJLWW010000105.1 coordinate 35,136, forward strand.
GAGAGAGTAGGCACGTCGTAGGCAGTGAGCTTAGCATAGTGGTCTTAGGAGTAGTGGTAGTAGTTAAAATAAAATAAAATAAAATGCTTTGCTCCGTAATTACGGAAAGTAAACTACATGAAGTGAACTTTTTATTTTTATTTTTATTTTTATTATTTTACGCTCAAGGATATTTTTTCACGCTCAAGTATTCTTTTGGAGAGAGTCAAGTAATGCAAGTCAGATAATTTCGTTAGTCCAACATGAAATCTAGATTTGATTTTACTACCTCTACTGTATACAGTATATACGTCTATAGCATTTCTATAATCATCATGTATTACCTTTACTCAAGATTACCTTTGGCCACAAACACACTCTCAACTTGTAGATAATCCGCCTTTGAAAAGAACGTAGATTGGAATAGATGAAATATACAGTTTGCAATTATTACAGTTTGTAATTATTATACAGTTTACAAAAATTATACAGATTATATACAGTTCATAGATGTTGGTTATGTTGAAGAATTAGAAAAGCCACAAGTTTGTATGATCCTATCATATATCTCGGTCTCTACACATTCAACAGTGAGACAAGCAAAGATAAATGAAAATCAATTCAAATTCAAAAATAGTTTACAGATGATATGGAGCCACTGAGAACCACTAAGAGCCATAAATGACAATGATTAATTGATTGCCAAAACTCTCATGCCCATGGCCCAGAAAGATTGGTGATAATTAGTTAGTACACACATATTTTATCAGTGAAGATGTTGTGTAAAGTGACAATTACGGAGTACCGACAAGAAAATGAGGTTATCTGAGAGTCTGTAGTCATATACATTGCTTTTGAATTGAAAAAGTCCGTGAACTTGCGGAATCAGATGGGCGGTTTTGAATCAGAATCCAGACAAGAGTTGTTGTGAAGAAAGAATTGTGTAAGTTGTATAAGTTGCATATACTCAATTACAATTACTTGAAAATAAACTACAAGCCATTGAACAAGAACAAACCAAAATCTGGAGGAGACCCAGAGATCCAGATCAAAAATCAAAATCAAGATCATTTCAAATCTCAATCAAAAAGTAATGACATTAAAAAAAAAGGTCATTAAACCATCAACCCACTCCCAAACCATCATATCAGCCCAGAACTCGTCTAAAGCAAACCTTTAAACCGGGGAACCCAGGAAGCAGCAGCAGCATTATCGTCATTATTATTCAATAAACTGGATATACAGTACAAACACCTAAAATACTGGAGAAGACGAACGACGACGACGGAAAAAAAGCGAGTTCTAAAAATAACATTTCGTGCATTTTCATTTCATCCTATTGCTTAATTCTTATTTCTCTTCATCATCGAACCTGAATACAGAATGATACTCTAAACTTAAAACCTCATGAAGGTCTCATGCAAGGAATATAATCAAAGGAGGTAAAAGATGGAGTGAACGAAAGTAAGAGAGAGATTGAGTATAATAATCTATGGCATTAAACGTATAGCTAATAGTTGATCATTATAAGCAGCAGCGAAAGCAAGGCATGGGGTTACTGGGCTTAAAAGGCAACCAAAATAAGATGATACGAATGAAGAAATATACAGTATAATATTATAAACTAATTAGAATAATGATAATATTATATTACTATATTACTATATTACTATATTATTACCAAAAGTCTAATTCTGTTTAAAGTATGAGGTTACTGGACTTTGCGATGGGATGGGATGAGGAGCAAAAAGTCAGAAACCACAGAAATTTCAACTTTCATCAAAACATCGGCAACGGCAAAACGCTCGCAAAGCACATCACCACATCATCCTCCCCCCAGTACGACAAAAAATATATATAGTCACACACAAATGTAGGTGGAGCTAGGGGTTATTTATAGAACATGCAACTTTCATGGTTCTCGTCTTCTCATATACTTTTGGCTTCTCATGTTTCCTTATCTTACAGACCTTTCTTCTTGTTCAGTTCTTAACCATCCTCCAATAACCCATATCACGACTTGAACGGCGCCTCAAGCTCTGCTCATACTATCAGGCCCACATCTACGCCTCAGTCCCAGACCTACCTCTTTCTCTACACTTATCTAGTATGTGCTCGGCCTAAACCCTAACCAAGAATTAAGTTCCCACACATAGAAAGTCCAAATAAAAATCATGCATAATGCACAATGCATAAACATGTGAGTGCTTACATGTATACACATGGGTATACACGTGGAAACAAAATAAACTGGATAATAAGAACATTCTAAAGGGGGGAGAAAATAAAATAAAATAAAATCCATCTGAAGTGTATAATGATTATGCTTGGTAACATATGTGTACATGACGCAAACGCAATTGTAAATGCAATTGTAAATGCAATGCATACATATATAGCAGAAAGCTACTGCAGAAACGATGTAGTAAGCACGAGGGGCATCAAAAGAAACGATTATAATAACTGCAACGGATAGGACGTAATGTAATCATTATACTTTTCTCTCTTCTGTGTGGGTTGGGGTTTGCTGGTTATTTTCCGAGTGGAGTTGAGGGCGGCGGGTCGCTGTGCTTTGTGGGTGATGATGATGGGAAGAAGAAAGACGAGCAAAGAAGAAACAGAGATTTAAGAGTAGTAGATGTTTGTTGTTGAAAGTGGATGTCAAAGTGGACTTTGGCATCAATGGACCTTGGAGGGTAGTAGCATCGCATTGTCTTTTTTTTTTTTTTTTTGTTCTCAAGGTTTCCAAGGTTTCCAAGGTTTCAAAGTTTCGTTCAGTCCCAGTGACAAAAGCCCATCAACCAGCCTTTAAATGAAGAATTGGCTGTTGGTGAATAAAGGGCAAGAAGTACAGTAGGCGAAGAGCCTTGTTTAAAGACTGACTTTTGCCGACTAGAATAGCGACTAGAATAGCGACTAGAATAGCGACTAGAATAGCGACTTGAAAGCTAAATTGAACTGAAACTAAGACTGAAACTGAAACTGAGACCAAGACGACAACCGCGAGAGAGAGAGAGAAGTTAAAGGGATAGATGGAAGATATACACAATTGAAACTGAAACTAAAACTGAGACTCTACGACTACGACTAAGGAATTCGTTAATTTACAAAAAGGAAGCGATACTTGCAATGTTTTTAATGTTAAGTGAAATAAGGTGAATAAACATGAATTGGAATTATGAAAGGATAAATTGGAATTGGCCATGGGCTTGGATTTGGAATTGGCTTCAGATTCAATTGGGGTTCATCATCGGAATTGATTTTGAGAAAACACAAGTTTAGAAGGTTCGTATGATAAAATTCGAATTCTAATTTATATAAAATTGTAATAAAATAAAAGAATAAAAAAATAAAATAATTATAAAAATTATAAAAATTATAAAAATTATAAAAATTATAAAAATTATAAAAATTATAAAAATTATAAAAATTATAAAAATTATAAAATAAAATTATAAATGCAGCCAAAATAAAAATTCAATTTCAACTTTTCTCATCTTTCAACATTCGGGATTTTTCCAAAAAAATCATAAAAATCTAAATTCCCAAAAATCTAAAAAAAAATAAAAAAATAAAAAAATAAAAAAATAAAAAAATAAAAAAATAAAAAAATAAAAAAACACCACCCATTTTTATTCCAACCCTCTCTCCACGCTCTTCCTGCCATTTTATTTTTACTTTTTATTTTTTTGACTTTTATTTAACTCTGCGTTCTGGCACGCCTATCGGCTTTACTCTAAACTCTTTGGTCCTTGACTTTTAAAAAATTTAAAAAAATCTATATATATCCAAGGATTTACCCAGGTTGTATTTTATTTTTTATATTTTTTATTTCAATTTTATTTCTATTCACTTAACCTCAACATTTACTTCCTATACACACACTACCACAATGATCAAATCTGAAGCCGACGATCTTCCTCCTCCCCCTAAATTGTCTACCTCTGCTCTTGACGCCAAAAACGTCTCGAAAGTGAGTAAACAATCTACATCTACATCTACTACTACCTCCTCGGCTACTGCTGCTGCCGCGTCAATCACCAAAAGACGCCCAAGAACCTCTCATATCTGGAACTACTCAACTATAAACCCCGAAGAAGGCATCACTCTGAACCACGATGGCCAAGAAGTATGGGTCTGCTCCATGTGCAAAGACAAGAAAACCACCTACCTGTTATCGGGTGGTACTGCTGCTCCCATCAAGCACCTCCTAAGAGTTCACAAAATCGAACCTTGCATCTCGGCTCACTCGAGGCCAAGACGCCATGGAAAACACAACTCGGAGTCCTCAATTACATTGTCAAGCAGTACTAATGCTTCCTTATATAAAAATGAGTTGCATGCTCAACAGTATATCGTGGCCCCCCCTCCACTGTTGCAGCAACAACTCATGCCCCTGCTGCCGCCTCACTTACTGGCCCAGCACCAAGCCTTGGACTTGGAAGACCAGTTTGTGTTTCCAATGACCGCCGCTGCTACCGCCTACTCTTTACCCGCTACACCCATCACATCTGAGTTCATGCCTTCACCGTTTGTGTTCCCCATGCCCCAGCAGCAGCCACAAATGGCAATGTCAGCGGCTACTACAGCTGCTTACCCCATGATGGCTGGTTCTGACTGTGGAAGCAGTAGCAATAACAGCACCGTGGACACCCCAATAATGAGTTCCGATGAATCCGCGTCATCTTCTCCGTCTTCCACTACCCTAAAAACAGCTGCCACTACTCCTGCCTCGCCTGGTTTCTCCTCTTCTAACATTCCTACTGACCCAGAAATGCTGGTTCCAACCCAGCATCCTGAAGTCAACGTCGACGGTGCAATCAAGTCGTTACTTGAAATGGTGATTCAATACGATATTCCTGCTTCGTTGATTGAATCTCCAAGTTTCAAAAACTTTTGCATTAGTTTGAATCCAAATGCAGTTTCAGCTTTACCTTCTCTAAAAAGCACCTTGTCAACATCCACATTTCCTTCTTCTACTACTGCCACTACCACTTCTACTGCCAATACTACCACATCATCGAGCCCTACATCTAGTACTCCCACCAATACGTGTAGCACAGTTGTAACTCCCATGTTTACCAACTACACCTACACGAGTAGCAACTCACAATCTGGATGCCCACCCAATGCTTATGCTGCTCAGATGCAATGGGTTGTACCTCAACTCGATGTAATGTCAAGTGGCTTGGTAATCCAACCAGAAAGTTTAGTTTCCGACCAGCAATTTCAAAATGATTATCTGTGGTAAGGCGTTTTTTTTTATATTATAAACTGGCAGGTACAGGCGGGTTGTGAATGGGTTTATTGTCTTTTTATTTTTTCGTTCTCGTTTTTCGTTTTTTTTTCTTTTTCTTCTTTTTTTTTTTTCAATGTGGATGGAATATTTGTGGGATAAAAATACCAAAACAAGAAAATAGCGGCTGGTGCGGCGCAGAACAATGGGGAGTTTGGGTGTTGAGTTGATGTGGGGACTTTTGAAAAATAAAAAGGGCTGGCAAGGTGTGTGGGATTGCCATTAACTGCCAGCCATCTCTCTGTCTCTTTATCAAACCCAACCACCCTACCCAGGATCCACAATGAAGGATTGATGATGATAACCTTAACGAGTATACACACATGGGTATGAAAAAAAAAACTTTTTTTTAATTTGCTTTTCTATTATTATTTTGTCATGATTTATTATGTTTATATGTTTACTTTTGATGTTCTCTTTTATTATTATTATTATTATTTTACTATTGTTTTGTGAGTTTGTTTTTTATGGTGTTTCGAAGGGTGTTTTTATATATAAGGCAATCTATCTAAATATTAGTGATTATTTGATTTGATTTGAATTGGCTTTGAGATTTGAATAGTAGAAGTAGTAAATGGTATATTATACTTTTAGCAGCATTTAATACTAAGAGGTATTCATGATCTATCAGTAGATCTTTAGAATCCAGTTTTTTGCTTTAACGCGGGTTTAGCACGGGATAGGCACTGTCTTTGGCACTGACTTGTTGAAGGTTCCACAGTCTCATCTGCAGTACCAGACCTGAAAAAAAATTAATAATAATAATAATTCAATAAAAATTACATACATTTGATATGAGACATGAAAAACGCTGAACAATAATACAAACAATTCTATAAAATGAAATATCATTCGTGTGGAATGCGTTTCTTTTTTTAATATTAAACTAACTGTTGGTTATGAAAAAAAAGTGTTGTTTAACTTCTCGAGAACTCATCTCCAAGTAATTACAATCATTCCTATAAATAAAACGACAAAATTGGTACATTATACTATGCTGGAGGTCTGTGAATAGATTGAACTGAGGTTACAGGTTTCAATATACTATAAATACATGGATATATAAATAAAAATTTTGTTCCATCTTTATTTCTTGGTTCTCAATTACTATATTTTATTTTATATATTTGCATGGTAATGAATTCACCGCGATTATAATATTATACGATACATGGTACATTGATAGATCTATAGGCGTGAATCTCAGTTTACACAAAATCAGAGGGCACAAGTTATAGGTTCCAAGTCCTAAGATATAACTTTAGAAGTAATTCACACAGAGGTCTCCAATGGACTAAGAGAGATCACTATATACATTACTGTATACACACATATACATTGTGTATTTGCGAGTGCTGTATACATTTTTTTTTAAAGTTGTCTTGGCTTTTTTTATTTTTGCACTTGGTAGTTTGACAAAACCACAAAAAAAAAAAGAAAAAGAAAATAAATCAGTTAATAAACCAGGTATTTTCCTGTTAACGGTTTGTTGACTAAAAAAAAAATAAAAAATTTCGAACGGCACATTGAAACTGAAATCAAGTTGAAATTTTTTATTTTTTACTAGACTGTCTTTTGGTTTAAAAGTATAAACAATATCTAATCATGTGTAAATATATTTGAGAAGGCTCATCGAAATGTTCAAAAGCCAAGCCAAGCTAAGACACTGACTCTACCTACATTAGCACCTCTTCTACTGACATGCTTTCTTGTTGATGATCCTATCTCCATATTCAAATGTGTGTTTTTTTTACTTTCTACACTTCTCAATAATGGCTAGCACTCATCTGGTGCTTAATATCTTTAGTACATTGTCTAGAAAACCCGAGATCTTTATTTTTTTTTGAAATCACTTGTTTGGTTTCTTGTCTTTCATTTCTGGGTCTATAACAGGTCATGATAAGCAACTAGGAGTGACTTCTACTGCCTAATAAAGTATAATAAATTTGGTTTTTTCATCTCACTTGATAATGACTTTTTTTGATTTTTTTTTTCAAACTCTCATTAGATTTTTATTTTATTTTTTACTATCATTATCTTTCTCTTTCATTCTTCATTTTCTTTTAACATCTTTAGTTGTCAATAGACTCTTTCTTCTTGAACTGGCACTTTTAACCCAAAGAAATTAACTGGCATTTTTTTAAACTTACCAGAAAAAAATACGAGTAAAAAATTTGTACCAAAAAAAATACCCACACAACCCAGCACAAGACTTTTCTACTTCTACTACGATGGCCGCGGTTTACTCCAGCTCGCCATCGATATCGGGTGATGACGACTCAAGCGTACCTGGCACTTACCTTATCTTAGCCGATGAAGAAACACTATTTCAATCTGGTCATAACGGTACCGCTACTTCCAACACCAACACCATCAACAATCCTATACGCACCGCCAAAAACGGTCAAATCATTCTGGTACCGCAACCAACAAACTCACCTAATGACCCCCTAAACTGGAGTTCATGGCGCAAGTACTGGCACATGATCCTGGTTTGTTTCGTTGCTGGTTTAACTGCAGCGACCTCTAACGATGCTGGCTCTGCCCAAGATAGCATGAATCAAGAACTAGGCATCTCTTGGGACGCAATGAACACTGCAGCTGGAGTTCTATTTGTGGGAATTGCTGTATTCTGTTTCTTGCTTTCACCCAGCTCTTTTCTATACGGCAGAAAAATTTCATATCTCATTTGTATTCTTATCGGACTAGGTGGTTCCGTTTGGTTTGCTCTCGTTCAAACAACAAGAGATAGTGTTTGGAACCAACTTTTTGTGGGTGCATCCGAGGCTGCAGCTGAGGCACAAGTCCAGCTATCTCTATCAGATATCTTTTTTCAACACCAGCAAGGATCCGCTATTGGCATTTACATTATAGCAACTTCCGTGGGAACGTATTTAGGGCCTCTCATTGCTGGCTATTTGGCTGACGGGCCCGGTTGGAGATGGATTGCCTGGTGCGGCGTCATAGTCTCAGGTGCGTTTTTTTTGGTGCTTGTATTCACTCTTGAAGAAACCTATTTTGATCGTGATCACTATAATAAACAGCAAGCAGATACGGCTACAACTGCGGTATCTGAAAAACAGGAAACCGCTGTTGAAGTATCTGAGCCAAGAAAATCTTACTGGAGCAGCATTGCTATCATTACCCTTGCCGTTAACCTTAAAGGAACCGGGTTTAAACAGTATATTCAACGGTTGTGGCTGACAACCCGCGTTTTTCTCTTTCCACCTGTGCTATATGCCGGCTTGCAATGGGGAGCTCAAGACATTTTTCTGACATTTTACATGACCACCATGGCTGAAGACTGGATCGAGCCACCGTACAACTACAGCGATGCGGCCGTAGGACTCATGAACGTCCCGCTCATCATCGGTGCTCTTATTGGATGTATATACGGTGGATATTTTGCTGACAAGTTTGTTCAATATTACGCTAAGCACTATAACCATGGCGTATTCGAGCCTGAGAGCAGACTCTATCTGCTCTTGCCAACTTCTATAATCAGCCCAATTGGCATGTTTATGTTTGGCATTGGCACGGCGCATCATTGGCCCTGGCTCGCAACATACTTTGGCCTTGGTTTTATTGGCTTCGGTTGGGGTTGTGCAGGCGATCTTAGCATGTCTTATCTCATGGACGCGTACCCAGAAATGGTTCTAGAGGGTATGGTTGGTGTTTCAGTCATCAACAACATGCTAGCTTGTATATTCACGTTTGCTTGCCAGTCTTGGATTGACCATCAGGGTACTTTTAAAACATATATTGCCTTGGGCTGTATTTCGTTCATCATCTTTTCGACTACCCTGCCCATGATTATGTATGGTAAATCGTGTCGACGCCGGACCAAGTCAATGTATGTTAAATTTTTAAGACGCCGAGATGGGTGCTAGTATGTAAATGCATTTTTGTAATAAAGTAGAGTAGTAACAAAAAGTTTTGCTTTGGTATTTTGATTTATGAAGCTTCAACGTTGGTCATCTTAAATGTTGCCATGGGTATGTTACATTGGTATTATGAGCAAAGAAATTGCTCAAAGGTAATATGGTAGTTAACAACAGATTAATCAAGTAGCGTAATTCTCGTAGTGGACCGTTATTCTGATGTATGTAGATTGGTATTAAGTGGTAGGTATCGTCACAGTTCAGTTCAGTCGAAAAAAAGGAGTTTGGAGTAGTGTGGGCAATTATTTTTTATACACTACACCTGAAGTGTAAAAATAAACAGTTTCCGATATTCCCTGATTACTTTAATACTTGAATATTTTCACTAATGCTGAGACTTGACCGTGGGTTCTAAGGTACTTGGCACGAGTCTCCAATCTCGAAAAATCAACTCGAAATAAACAGCCAGATCCCTGAATTGGTATACCATTTCAATTGAATGGAAACAGTAGTCCATAACCATCGCCATCACATATTGGTACCATATTTGCAGTCATGTGTCAGACACATTCGCCAGTAGGCGTGAATGACCAAAGCTCACTCTTTGAAACAAAGATGAGTGACCCAGGTTTTCCTACCGCAGTTGATGAAGTGTGAGGCCGTCTTTCAAGGTTAATGTCTGAGTCAAAAATCATTGGCTTTACCCTGAGAACTTATACCTGGCAAAGCCAACCCCCTGAGATCTTTGATTGTGGGCTTTGTCCTTTTTCGTTGACTCCTGAAACCACTATTAAAAATTGACCCTAGAAGCTCACCCTTTGTCGTCGCCATTGGCACACACACACTTTCCCTGATTTCAAGGCGCTGGATCAGGGTTAGGGCATGATTTATTGAATCGTGCATGTATTGAGGCTATCAAAATAGAAAAATGTAAACACCTGCTGTTGCTTCCATGGTCTTGTCAACAAACTTCCTCTTTCTTGCTCCTTTTCTCTTTCTTAATTTTAACCCCCACCAACACATATCCGTCTTTCTTTCAGAATGCCGCCGCGACCATTACCTACAGCTCCGGACTCACATTCTTCTCCAGCACCATACCAGTCGCCGCTAAAGCGGTTTTCTGCATTCACACCCAAGAATGATGATTCACAAAGAAAGCAAGGCAACTCGAGTAGGAGTTTACAATATTCAGAGTCGATGCCAGTACTAGATGCAACAGCTGCTTATGCGGTAACATCGACAGCAGGAATTCATTTGTCTCCTTCAACGCCAAAGTCTCTTTCTAATCAATCCTTCGAATCTGATCTTCATAGTCAAATGTCATCTTCTTCACCACCACGAAATACCATGCATCGTCCAACTGCCAGTGAACACAGTACATATGTTGATCGGGAATCCGAGCAGCAAAAGAATTTCATGAATACTCCTAGTCGCAATTCAACTGTCTCAGTAAAAAATATCACAGCCCCCAAACCGACTGCTTCACCTTCTGCTGAGCCTGAAAACACCCCTTCAACAAGTATCGAAGAGCGACCTGACTATCATATAAAAATTGTCTGTGTCGGAGATGGAGGATGCGGCAAAACATGTCTCATGGTTACCTACACATATGGAAAGTTTCCTACAACGTATATTCCAACTGTTTTTGAAAATTATCTTACCAACGTGCGTGCGCCTGACGGGAAGCTGATTGAACTGGCCCTGTGGGATACTGCAGGTCAAGAGGAGTACGACAGGTTACGTGTACTCTCATATCCTGAAGTCAATATTCTACTGGTTTGTTTTGCCATCAATTCTCCTCCTTCGCTTGACAATGTCGTAGATAAGTGGATTCCTGAGATATCGCACTTTTGTCAGGATATTCCATTTCTTTTAGTCGGTCTTAAATCTGACTTACGGGCGGCCTCTCCAGGTGAAGCTAAACAACCAGTCATTTCTGCAGATCAAGCGAAAGCAGTTGCGTCTAAAATTGGGGCTAATAGATACATGGAATGCTCAGCAAGACTCTCACATAGAATTTCAGATGTCTTTAATACCGCTATTTCAATTGTCCTTGCAGAACATTTAGGCCTTCCACCTCCTCCTGTTATAGACGATGCACCTACTGCGACTCAAAAAAATCCTTCAAAACTACCCCAAAAACAAAAAAAACCTGCAAAAACAGAAATTGTCGCCTCTTCTAACTCTAAAAAGAAGAAGAAGAAAAAATCGAAATGTGTGATTCTTTAATTGTATTTCTATTTTTTGTCATCTTAATTCTCATTGTTATTCATCCATTAATAAATTTTCCTTAGACAAAATGGAGGTGCGTAAAACCTAACCTCGTTTTTATATGCTAAAAAACCTTTTTTTGTATTTTCACTTGAACTCTTCAACTGAAAGTTCTTTCCTTATCCTTCGTGACCATTCCAACATGTCTTTAGCAGATGAGCTTTGGGCTGACCTTGAGAGTGACGGCGAACAAGAAGAAACATTTGATCATGGTCCTATTGCAGGCTCCGACCAGGTCGACGCGGACGGTGATGTAGCAATTACTGAAGATCAACACACAACATCAGCTCCATCGGTGGCGGCCACGGCTTCCGCTCAAACCAATTTAGACGATTTACTAGACAAAGGTGAGGATGTCACTGCAAAATATTTGATGGAACGGTTTGATTTTAAACATATTGATGATGTCAAAAGTGTTTCTAATTTAATGTTAAGGCTTGATCCAATTTTAAAGGTATGTTTTCACAAACTTTTCTTACTTTCTACTGCTAACATGATTAATTTTTACTAGAAAATTGAGGGATATTCATATGAGCATCATCCTCAAATTACTTCGAACATCGAACAAAATCCGGAGTATCAGCTATTACTGGAAGCCAATTCATATTCAGTCGAAATTGATAGTGAGATCTTGGTTGTTCATCAATTCATAAAAGAGCATTACGCTGAACGGTTCGCTGAACTTGAATCACTGGTTCCATCGCCTATTGAGTACGCGAAAACGGTACTGATGATTGGCAATAATGTAAGCGGTATTTCGTCAATGAATTTGAAATCATTTCTTCCAGGCGCAACTTTCATGATTATCACCATGTCTGCCTACGAATCCAACGGTAAGGATCTTACGCCAGCCAAGCTTGATGCTGTATTCAAAGCCTGTGAACTATTACTAGCTTTGGATGCTGGTAAAACCAAGGTCACTGAATTCGTGTCTTCGCGACTTTCCATTTTTGCACCCAATATTGCAGCTGTGGTAGGTTCACACACAGCAGCCCAGCTTATGGGATTTTGTGGAGGTCTTCTAGGTATTTCCAAGACGCCAAATTCCAATATCGCTGCATTAGGATCTAAGCGACAAGTTGCTATTGGGTTTGGTCACACCGGAATTCGTCAACAAGGATTCTTATATCACAGTGATATTATTCAGTCGGTTGCACCTGAATATCGTCAAAAGGCAATGCGAATAGTTTCAGGTAAGCTGGTATTAGCTGCTCGTGTCGATCTTGTACATTCTTCTCGCGATGGATCACAAGGTAGAGCATGGCGTGAACAAATTGCAGAGCGTATTGAAAAATTGCTAGAACCGCCTGAGAATAAAGGTCCTAAGGCATTACCAGTACCAATGGACAAGCCTTCAAAGAAGCGAGGTGGTAAACGTATTCGCAAGTTTAAAGAACAGTTTCAACAAACAGAATTACAAAAAGCCCAAAACCGCATGACATTTGGATCATTGGGTGAAGAAGAAGCAAGTGGTTCTTCATATGGCGAGGAATCAGTGGGTATGGGTCGAGGAATAGCAGGTCAAGGTTCATTATCTTCAAGTTCTGGATCTGTACGTGCTGTGAAAATAGATAACAAGACTCGTGCAAGAATGTCAAAAGGAATGCAAGCGCGTTTAAATGGACTGTCATCTGTTATTCCAGGTAGCAGTACTGTTGGTGGGGCAAAGAAAGCAAGTATGGGTGGCGCTGCTGATTTAATAAACAGTGGTGTTGCTTCGTCTCTTTCCTTTACCCCAGTCCAAGGCATTGAACTTGTCGACCCCAGTAGATTGGCGCAGAAACGAAAGGCTGAAGAAGAAGATCGATGGTTTAAAAGTGGCACATTTACCATGATTAACCCGCGAAAAGGAGCTGGCGGTTTACAACTAGGTCCTGGAACACAAAACAAGACTACTAGCATGTTACCACCGCCATCACTACCATCTGGTTTGGCCGGCAAGAAAAGACCGTCTGACCTTTCTACTCCTGATCCTAAACGTCCTAGAAACTAATTTCATGATCTATTTATTAATTATTACTTTTTTTCTTTTCTTGTTTATTTTAAAAAAAAAATCATCTTTCATTTCAATCATTAACCGAATACATTTAAAAATATATATGGATAGTGAGTGTATAATTCTTAGTCTTCCCTGCTGCCAACAATAGTATCGGCAGGTTTAAATATATGCAAATGGTTATCGTTAGATACAGAGGCCAGAACCCACGGCAGATATGGGTTCCATGCTACATCAGAGACAGATTCAGTATGACCTCCATGAACAAACAAGAGCTCCGGTGGTCCTTGATCTCGTTCTTCTGGGGTTTGCTCTGCACCTACAAGTGCGGTATCCCAAATCATAACTCGGCGATCAGACGAAACAGATGCTAGGACAGTTTCAAAATGCGGGCTCCAAGAAATAGAGTTGATATTGTCAGCATGGCCATTGGCCATGGAATGTAAGGGAACAGACATGTGCCTGAGATCCCAAAGTACTATAGTGCGGTCAGCAGAGCCCGTAGCTAGGAAATTTTCATTAGCAGGATTAAATGACAGGCAGTTAATGGCACCTGTGTGGCCTCCTCGTGATTCAATGGCAGGAACTGTTGACGATCCATTAACTCGAGTATCGTGAATGTGGACCTTTTTGTCGTCTGATACAGAACCTAAAATAGAGGGATGAAAGTTGTGCCATTCAACATGGTTCACCATGTCTGTATGAGTGCGTAGAACACTTATGGGGAGTAAAGGCTTTGATTTGCGATAATTTTTAATATTCCAAAACGCAACCGTATTATCTGCAGCACCAGTTGCGAGTGTGCCTGCCTTGAATTTATTCCAAGAAAGGGCAAATCCTTCTTCAGTGTGGTGGTGAAGCACTATATCTGGACGAGGACTTCCCCGAGATTGTAACGGGTGTTTTGTGCAATCAAAAATATATCCGTTGCCATTCGATGACATTGTAGCTACCATTGATGGATTCTGTGGCATATATCTTGCTCGGTTAACTTCGCCATCGTGATCTATAAACTGCTTGACCATGAACCGAGAGTCAATAGCTGCATTCGAATAACCCCCAATTTCTCCCTTTTCAGCATCATACTTAGCTAGATCTGGGACATCACTGGGTTTGCTGTTGCTAGCAGAATCTGCCTCTTTATTTCCATCTGATTCTGGTAGATCAATGGTACCTATACGTAAATACTCATTTTCATTTCCTGATGTTTGTGTACCTAGTAGTAATTTGTGTCTTTTCACGTTGCCATCTAGCTGTTCAATATCAGGGAGCCATTCAACTGTGAGCGAAGGCCACGCAACGCGCGTAGTTATCATCAAATCATATAGATAGTTTGCATTTTTTTTCCAGATCGCGTATTCAGCTCTCAGTTTTGGCTCTTCGATATCATCGTCTTCTGTAGTTGTCAGTTGATTGATCTCAACTTTGTATTCTTCCAAAAGGGCATCAGCACTTCGCCCACTTCCGCCCACGTCCAAGTTCTCGGAGGAGCCAGTATTGACTTCCACGTCCATTGATTCCGAAGAAATCGGTTCCCCAACAGCTCCAGGCAGCCCAGGTGAGCTTCTTAGATGATCCATAAACTTGTCACTATGAATTTTCACCTGCTGTGGTTTCGCTACTCCATCGGCCTCTATAGAGGGCACAATCTTAGCATTGCGAGAAACCGAGTTTGATCGCTTATTGCTGCTTGAAGACGACGACATGTTTGGAACGCGCGCTTGATATGGGCTTATGAAGTTTTCAATTTCGTAAAATTCGCGTTTCAGTTGATGGGAGTTTCCATGGAATGTCTCCCTTTGGGTTACATTTTTATTCTTGACAATGGAAGCAAACAAGACATGATTATCATGAAGAATTTCAAAACTACGACGCGACTAGGACATTTATTGTTAACCTCTAGTGATGAGATTAATTGATAATCACTGTTTTCTCTGAATATCATTGCTTCTGAAAATGGTATTGGCGCTAGTCTTGATTGTGCGAATAAATAGTTGAACCAGGGAACCCTGTATAGCATATCGGCCATAATATTGCTGCCTCCATACAATCAGCGATTCTCAATCTTTTAATTTTCAATTGTTATCATTTCATTCCATTCAATTCAATTTAACCTACTTCTGATTCACCTTTCCAAGCCTTTGGTCCTTCCACCATCACATGTAGGACTTAAGTCACACGGTTACCCGCCCTCCCCCATGTTTTATTTCTCTCCGCCACTCACCAACCTTCTCTCCGCCATACCAACGTCTTCCAGGCCAAAGCATTTCCTGGCTAACCCTACATAAAAAAACCAACATAAATTAGCTGTCATGAGTGACCCAACGTCTTTGTTTGGATCTGATAGCGGGTACTCGGATCTGGGTTCTGATATTAAAACTGAAACTACTTCAGAACCATCATTGGCTGAGTCTCCTTCGTCTTCACCATTTACGTTTGTTGATCAAACCAGCAGCTTTCCGGCACCAGATACTTCTAGCTCTGCAAATAATGAAACCGAGAGTCCACTCCTAGACGATGATGAGGATCTTGTCAACTTACCTTCAACTGTGGCCGATAGTGGGCTGTTGTCTGACAATCTGAGTTCTAACAGTGTAAGCGCACTTACTGTAGTACGCAAGACGCCTTCACTTCGCGACCTTTTAACTTCCTGTGCCATCAATTGCATACTTCCATTTATAAACGGAATGATGCTTGGGTTTGGCGAGATCTTTGCCCATGAACTGGGCTTCCGTTGGGGCTGGTCCGCTGCCAGAGTAAGTTACTTTTTTTAAGCCTGCTTTTCATGATGAATTTTTCACTAACATTTAAATTCCAAGGTATCTCCTGGTAGTCGCATGGTTGGTCCGGGTGTCCATGTTGTTCCAGAAGAACAGCTACCTACCCAACGACGACTGTTATTGCAGTCGTAATTGTTTTATTCCAGTATATACTTAATCAAATTCATGTTATTGTCAAAGATGCGTTTGGGTTTACCAGTATGGAAGATTTCTCAATTTGTGAAGGCGAGCAATGCCACTACATGTTTTAGTTGAATTATAGCCGTATTTGAGAGAATTCGAGTATATTTGTATCTTGAGTGTATGTGTTACAAACGAAAATTCTCTAGATTGTCAGTATTAGCCACTCTCAAAGATCTACGAAATCACGAGATACACTAAGAACATGAATTTATCAAGCAATAATAGTTCCATTCGTCAATTCACTACACAAAAAGTCTCTGAGAGCAAGGGTTAGAAGCTTGAATACTGAATGTATGTAAGTTCTCCTGAATGTTCTAGGAAATGAAAAGTCATATAAACTGACGTATATGTACCAAAATTTTATCATTCCAACTAGCTGTTGTTTCAGCCTTTTACCGGTCGAGCTTACTCCTTAAGGTTCGATGAGAACTATCAATTCGTGCTAGACGGATAAACCAGTTCATCGTTGATACTAAAGACGAAAACCTCGTATCTCATGTTTTCTGAACAGAAACAATTGTGTCTCAAGACTCAAATCCCATTCATTATTAGTTCACAAGTACTTGAAAATATAAGTTTTATTGCTTAACTCGGATTCGGTCTCGGAACCCTCTAGTGTCTCACGGTTCTCGGTTGAGTGGCGTTAACCGGAGTACCTTGTCGGGACCAGAACCCGAACTAGTCCCGGAACCTTCTAAAGTGGTGGAAAGGACCAAGCATTATGGTACACTGAAGGAACCGGGTCACGGAGGCATATGATTGCCTGACGATATGCCGTTCTAAAGAAAATAGAGAAATAAAATTTTAAAGTAAAGTGAGATTAATAGTGAGAATTTTCTTGCTGTCAGTTTCTTCTTGGTATATATTTATTTCGCCCCTTGAATTTATTCTATTTATTTCATTTTACCTATCCTTTCCCTTATTCTCATATCTTAAAATTGAGTAAACAGTAATTTAATTCTATTTGCTTTTTGGTTGGTAGCATTATCATGACGTCCGATTCTGAAGTCGATCAGCATGGTGAGGCGGAAACAGCGGCAGTTGAACCTTGCACACTTCTCCTTCCACCATCTCCACCCTCACCCAAACCACTTTCAGCAGTCCAGTCTATCTCTGGTAATGACTTGAGTTTACTTGATCTCTCATCTCAGCACCAACCACCTACTCACACCGCACTCGCCACGTTAGCATCTTCGTTAGGTATAGCCAAATCTGCATTCCTAAAATCTCGGCCATCCTCAAACTCAAGCTTCGACCAGCAACGTCCAGTTTTAGACAGTAGCACAACATCAAGTAGCTTCAGTGAGTCCGACGGCCTGACACCTGCAGCTGAATCTTTCTCGCTTCCTTCTTCAAGTGTTCTATATAAATTATTATCAAAAAGTTCATCTGTGGTGGGTCAAAGTATTAAATCTCTTGCACGGCGAGATTCGCAACTAGAAGAACCACCAGATAATACAGACGAAAACGAAGATATGGGTTTTTTATTTGAAGCTCCTCCGTTGAACCCAGTCATACTCTCTGGCTACAGTCCGACTACACGAACCCGTATACTCAAACCAGAACTCGCAGAAGAAATTCGAAACTTTGTTCCTCCTCGTATTCAACTTCGTGATCAGTGGAATCTTGTTTATAGTCTAGAACAGCACGGCGCATCACTTTCTACGCTATTCCACAATAATGAGCCTTTATCAGGAACACGACCAGGATACGTTTTAGTTATTCGAGACAGATTCCAGTCTGTGTTTGGAGCATACGTGAATGAGCATTTCAGACCTTCAGAACTCAAACGCTTTTTTGGAAACGGCGATTGTTTCTTATGGAAGGTTGTTTCTACAAACGAGTCGGCCAGTGAAGAGAAATTGTCGGAATCTTCCCCTCCTGGGCCTAGGTTCAAAGCTTTTCCATATACTGGCATAAATGATTTTGTGATCTTTTGCACGCACAATTTCCTTTCGCTAGGTGGTGGAGATGGTCATTACGGACTGTGGGTGGATGCCAGCCTGGAACGAGGAGTCTCCAGTCACAGTCTTACATTCGATAACGAGCCTTTGAGTAGCAGTGGCAGCACTAAATTTGACATCATTGGTCTAGAAGTATGGAGGATTAGCTAGGCCAAATCAGTATATATATATTGTGATTGTTCATACTTTTTTTACGTATTTTTTTTTTTTTTTTTTTTTTCAAATTTTAATTTTAATACCTACGAACCTTTGAACATAAAAAACTACTCAAATATCCCTGAACCCCAACCCGATTTATGAAATGAATTTGGAACTTTGACATGTTTTGAGTTTCCCGTATGCTCACTAACTCACAACCATGGAATTTTCAGCTACTATCGAGGATCCTGTGTCACTGAAGCGGTGGGTAAAATGTCTTCAGCATATTTCCAGACTAGGGCAAGATGAAATCGGGTTCGTGATCACCCATGAAGAAGTGAGTTTGTTCAAAAATAACAAAGGAGATCAAAGTAGTAATAGTAACCACAGTTAAAACGACCAATTCTTCTCCGTTTTTCTTTCTTTCTTTTTTTAATTATAGCTCTATGTTGTATGTGAAAATGCAAGTCAAACGGCGCGTGGATTGATCCAGTTTCCAGGTATACCAGGAAGCTCGGCGCCGTTTTTTAAAACATTCAAATATGTGGTTGGATCAAAGCAAGTTGTGATTAGTCCGGATCGCCCAAAGGGAGGCAGTAACAAGGCTGTTGAAAATTTAGAAAGCTCTTTCCGAGTTCAATCCAAGGTAAGCATAATTAAAATTGTTATTACAAACGCAACTAAATGAAAGTGTATTTGACAATAGGCATTGACGGCAATCCTGGGTCATATGAGGTGGGGAGAATGGAATGGAACTACGTATTGTAAGATCTCGGTTCGAAATATTGAGGCCACTAATAAGCATACAGGAGGAATTGCTGTTCGAGCAAGTGCGGGCTCAGAAACCGGCCGCGAAGTCAAAATGAAGATTGATTTACAAACAACCTCAGGCATAATTAAGACATATCAGCTTCCTTGTCTGAGTGGCATGGGAAGTGAAAGACAAGTTCATGAAATGAAACGGACTCAGCCAAGTCGTGGTGCAGGGGGAACAAGAATATCAGTTGGAATTAGGTTATTACGCAGTGTGGTGCTTGAAACTATAGATCCTCGAGCCCAAGATTTTGATCTCACGGTACGGGACAGTACCATCTCACTGAGAGGTATGACGACGGCGATTAAAGATGAAAGTGGAACGATTCTGAACCGACCTCGAAACACGTTAATTAAGATTCCACTAATGAAGTTTGTGAGGTGTTCAGCAATCAAAGGAACACAAGTCCAATTTTCTTTAAAACCGCTAAGAATATTTGTAGCATTGGCTGCTTCGATTTTTATTTCGTCGTCAACATCGGACGGACTTAGTACTGGATCTACCACCTCATTTATTGGGACTAACAGCTTTGATGAGCCAGCAGTTGCAGCAGATGATATTGCAACTTCCACGGTTGAATTACTTGTAAACGCGTCAGGAACACGTACCAGGTTTCAAAGTCATTTAGATGAAAAAGAAGAATCTTCATCATCATTTCAGTTTATATTTGAGTTTGTGAGCAAATCTACGAATGAAGGAAAGGGCCCTTTGGCAATTGGAGCCGAGAAGCAAGATAGCAATAAAAAGAGAATGAATAGGCTACAGCAGCAGCAGGAGGAAGAGGATGATGATCCTGATGATAGCGAGACAAATATTCGAGTTGAACATGAAAATGAGCTGTTACTAGCTTCGAGTTCAAGACCTCGAAGAAATAGTCAAGACGATGATGGAGAAGATGAAGATGACTACGAGGGAGAAGATAGCTCTAATAGGTCGTTTGGGAAACTAATTGGCAGAAGTGTGAGCACACCCAGTACGACGAGTGCTACTGCTACTTCTACTGCTCCTGGCGTTGACGATAATTCAGACGATTACTACTTAAGCCAACTCCTAGCACAGAGACGGAAAGACCGGAAAGAGCATATTAATAAGTACAACTCAATGCTGTCTCGGTCAGATGACGGAGACCTATCATATATTGAGACAGAGCCCCCTAAGAAATCAATTCATAAGGGTAAAGGTTGGGGGCGAAAAAGTCAAGATGATTCCTCCGTCGTGGGGGTAACAGAGTCTGCAACTGAAGGTTTTGCAAGCGTGGGCTGGATTACACAAGATGATGGAGATCATCATAACCCTCAAGACTACGATTTACAGGAAGAAGAGGACTACGATGAAGATGTTCAAGAACTAAGGCCGACACAAGTTACAGCCATCAAAGGAGGGTTGATCCTAGACGACTTGGATCCTGAACAAGGCAGTGATGAGGATGGTCAAAAAAATGCCATAGGGCCTACACAACAAGCCACCAACACCAAGGTGCGTGGACTATTTGATTAAACGCAAAACGAATTGGAAAGTTGGCAAAAGACATCTTTCTAAGTTGTAGCATGTACAAATAATATAATATAATAATAAGGCGTTAGTATCGTGTGGGCAAATTTTAATCTTTCTTCTCCTCAACGGCAGCGGCGACTGGAGCGGCAGTAAGAGCACGCTCACGGCCACCCAGATACCAGTAGTTAGTCCATCTAGCAGCTTGGCCAAGCTGGGCAATCTCATTGACAAAGTGGCATCCAAACAGCAGAGGGTTCCAAGGAGTCACTGCAGTGCTAGTATTTAAGTTAGAAACAACAAGGTACCATCAAAAGTTGTCATTTAGGAAAAGAAGTTCTTCACATACGCATATTTCATGAAGACAATGGAGTAGACAACGAGGGATCCAGTCATAGGACCTGAAATAAGAAGAGGATCCTTCTTGAGATCAAGGATTGCAGCAACGGGAATACCAAAGTTAGAAACAGGTCCTGAAAGCGAGTTAGTACAAGTGGTTACACAGGATCAAGGCAAATTCGGCGAGTAGCCAAATTGGAATACTTACCCCAGAAGTGAGTCGAGCAGATGTCTAGTTAGAAGAGCATCAAATTAGTATATAAAATGTAGATAAAGTAGGCATGACCTTGATTAAAGCCATTGAATCAGTTTAATTCATACATCTATAAGTAAGAAAGTTAGTATGTCATAATAATTGCATCGAAAAAAAACAAACATATTGCCGCTCAACTGCTATCAGTGAATGATAGAGGGGAGATGAATTAACGAACTTAGCAGCCCAAGGGTACATACCTGACAAAATCCTTTGAGAACACAAAGTTCTGTGCTTTTTGAATAAAACTTCCAGACGAGCTCATTGTTAAATAGAGTTATAAATATATCTAGTTGTATGGGATGGTAAAGAAAGATTGTGGTAAATAAGAAAAGAAGAGAGAAAGAGCGGGAAAAGGAAAAAAGAGTCTTCAGAGTCTTTTTTTTTTTTTTTTTCTTTTGATGATATTTTTTATGTAATTTTTATTCACAGTGCTTGTAATGTGTAATATGTCATTTCTTCATTGTCATTAGAGGGGGGTTGCTTAAGCAGGGTAAATATGGAAGAATGCCCCAGACAAATATCGGGGTGCTCAAGTCCCGAGCACCGACCGTTAAAGTAGCAATAGTGGGTGCAGGATTTGTAGAATTGTACAAGATACAGCTATCATTATAGTGTACCAGTATTAAAACAATTTAAGTATATATCAAAGTTCGTTCAAAGGGTTTAGTCTGTCGGCATTTCGACTTTAGTCTCAAGTCCAAGCGAACCGAGGACAAAACAGCTTTGTAAACAAGGTTACTGGTATGGCTCACAAACTTTGGGGGTTACAAACTCTCAAGAATACCAACAATAAAACAAAATTCATAACGTTTGAACTTATAAGACTTCAATTAAAAACTAGTATTATTATTAGGAGTATTAGAAGTATTACCTGAACTATTTATATGTATAAAAAAAGGATTAAAAAAAAAAAGAAAAACCCGGAAAAAAATAATAATAAAAACAATAGACAACGGCAATAATATGGAACAATCAAACACAATCCTTCTCTTTCTATGCCCCCTCCAACTTGAATAAAAATCATTAATAATAAAAAAAAGTAATCATACTGACTCCAAAGGTATTAATAAAAAGTCGTAACATTGATTCTTCTTCAAATACAGTATTTCAACCGCATCAAGAAACATTATAAGGGAGGTTTTGAGCATAGAAAAAGAGAAGAGATCGAAATTTGAGAAGAAAAAAGAAGTCGAAATCAAACAAATAAAACAAACAAAAAAGCATTAACAAAAGGTTCACACCTTTTACTGTTGAGGAGGAGCTGAAGCAAGGAGAGCAGCAATAGTCATCATGCTGCCGGCAGCGGCACCAATTGCAAAAGTCGAAAAGCGGCCAATAGCTTTGCGGATACGCTTGGTAGGTCGAGCATCATCCTGGATAGGTTCAACAGGAGTTTCGATATCGTCAGTAGTGTCAGCCGCGTCAGTGGCATCAGCAGGCTTGGAATCAACGGTTTCCGTATCCTCTTTAACAGCCTCTTCAAGCTCCTTTTCTCTCTCGGCCTCTTCATTCTCGTCATCGTCGCTTCGCTTTCGCTTTCTACTGAACAGAGCTGGAATGAAGGAACTAGTCAAGGAGGACTTTTTCAAGTTCTCCGCGTTCTTCTTCTTGATCTGTTCAATTTCACCTTGGATCAAAGTTAAGGCGGGCAAACTCTTTTCTGTTGCACTAAGGTCATTCAGCAAGTCCAAAGCTTCTTCCTCTAAAGCAAGAGTTTGGTTCTCGGGTTCTTCCGAGTCAGACACCAATACAGAAACATCAACAGTGATATCGGCTTCAACCTCCTCTTCCCAAGGAGCATCTTCTTCGTCATCTTCATCGTCTTGGTCTTCTCCTTCTTCAACATCTTGGCTTGAATTCTCACTCTCCTCAGCCTTGGTCTTGTCAATCTTCTCTGAGCATGAATCGGACGACGTTGGTAATGGGGTAGCCAAGCTCATTTCAGGTAGCGTAGTCTCAGACTTTGCATTCTGAATCACCTCGTCGTCAGAGGACTCGAACAAGCTAATGTCATCCAAAAACGTGTGAGCGTTTGCTTTCTCAGAGTTTGGTAAAACTGAACGTGCTTTTCCCTGCGCTTCCATTGTGTATTTTAATATTGAGTGGATTTATGATTTTGACAGGTAATTTCGTGTTAACTTTTAAAGTGTATCAGTGAAATTAAATGGCTTGAAAATGAAGGGAAAAAGAAAAATTTGATTATGGGCAGTAACAGCAGTAACGAACAGAAACTGACAGGTGTTGGTTAAGTTTAGGAAGTAGAAGGTAGGTGATGATTGAGACTCTTCTCGTAGAGAGAAAAAAAAAAAAAAAAGAGAAAATTTATGAACCAGGAATTTCTATTATGGAGAATTGAGAGTAGGTGGTTCCTATGGGGAAGAAGAGCGTGTTGTTGTTTGTATTTTACCACTTTCAGAACTGTTCGTTGTGGGGACAACAGCCAATCCCAGCTAAGTGTCAGCCAAATTTTACAGTTTGTTGGGGGAAGGCCCCGTGAAATTTTCCTACTTGGGAATCACTTTCAGGGGCCAGAAATGCCACAGTATGAAAGTTACGTTTGAAGTACACGCTCAACGTAAATTAGAGAATAGTTATTGTTTATATTCATGTTCCTTAATATCTTATTACTAAATTTATTACTCTGCAAATCAAATCATTGTCATAATATACAAAGGCAGATTGAATGCGTTAACTTCAAAATACCCAAGTCGGACCTGCTAAGGCCACTGGTTTCGATTAGCTCCCCGACTACACTGCCCTTTCAATGTGATCGCCAGTTGGCTGTACTTCCTTGAGTTGTTGGCTCTTCTCAGTTGGGTGGTGATGTTCTATAACGTGGTCCATACTAAGGATCTGATGATTTACCTGACCATGAACGTGGCCAGGTAAATCCTTTGGATTATGCTCATAGGGTGAAAAGTTCACATCTAAAGATGGGCGTCTCTGTCGGTGTCGAAGCTTGTCTGGGATTTCAGTAATCCTGTTAAGACCCATGTAAGGCATGTTCACGGGACTTTCAGCACCTGTAAACACAAGTAAATCATAAAGGAAGCCGCCAAAAGTGCATCCAATAACTGGGCATACTATTGGAATCCAAAAGTAATATCCACCATATGAGAATACCTCCGGTCCATACCCAAGTGCAAAGGAAGCCAGACGGGGACCAAAATCACGAGCTGGATTAATAGCATAACCAGTTTCCCAGCCAAATGCGGCACCAATACCAAAGATAAGGAAGAACAATGCTACAGGTGCAAGGTTTCCAGCAGGCAGGTTGTTGTTGTCATTGATGGCATAGATACCGATCATGAGGATCGAGGAAGCAATAATCTCAGAGAAAACCATACCGGTTCTTGTCATAAATGAAGCCGGGTAGGTACAGAAGACGGTAGCTGTCGCTGTGTCGCCCACTACAGAGCGGATGTTATACCCTTCATACATGTTAAACGCATTCTTATAGTTTCCATAAACAATGAGGGATCCACAAAAGGCTCCTAGAAACTGACCGATGGCGTATGAGGGTAGCTTTTTCCAAGGGAACCCACGGAGCACACAATTAGCGAAAGTAACAGCTGGATTAAGATGGCCACCTGAAATTCCACCGGAAACGTAGACGCCAAACATGACGCCGATACCCCAGCACCATGAAATAGATTGATAAGCACCTTTTGTACCTGAAGATAGAACGACCTGTGCAACAACACCATCACCAAACAAGATGAGAATCATTGTTCCAAGAAACTCACCGAGCGGTTCTCGTATAGCGTACCTTATGCGGGGCCATAGTGGGAGGGATTTAGATGGATAACCAAGGGTGTTGTCACTCATGATTATATACACAAGGACAAGTAGAAAGATATAAGGGCAAAGTTTGAAAAGTAAAGTATTAAGTAGTTATAAATATACTGCTTGTAATGAGATTTTTGATTCTTGGACTTTTTTTTTTCTTTCATTTAATTTAACTGGAGAGAAAAGCGATTTTAAATATATATGTTTGAGGGTAAACTTTATTTCCATTTTTTTGTGTTTCTTAGTTTCGGTGAACGGCATTAAACTCTTGCTAAGAGCTGAACTGTACCCAGATTTGGATGTTTGACCAGCTGAACAGCTTTAACTCGAAATGCAATTGAAAGCAGAAAAAGATCCGAGGCTGGTTGTACAAAGTACAAATATACAACATGTAGTTTAATACCACGGGTGAATTATGATGTATTGAATAACTTACATGATTATAATACACTCGGAGGAGGCAGAAGGAGTAGAAAAATAAAATAATGCAAG
This sequence comes from Geotrichum klebahnii, assembly GCA_030570935.1. Lineage (NCBI taxonomy): Eukaryota > Fungi > Ascomycota > Dipodascomycetes > Dipodascales > Dipodascaceae > Geotrichum > Geotrichum klebahnii. Next base: position 60,805 of record JAJLWW010000105.1, read on the forward strand.
TCGCCTGAATATTGCCAAAAGTCACTGACCAAGATGGATTCAGAAACCTATAGATGGCTAATTATACATTTTATTTCATTTTTCATCTCAAGTTAACAGGAACAAGAAAGAGGGGAATATCAGGAGAAGAGCAAAAAGTTACAAGCTGAACTGCTAGTCGGTTATATTTAAATTCTATCGTAGCTGCTTCTTGACTATCAATAATAAGAATTAAGACATTGAAACTACCAGCTGTTATTTAGTGTTCTTTTGCTCTCCTCCTTTCTTTTGGATAAATGGGAATAGTTCGTATGTCGGATTAATATTTGCTATGTGTTGTTGTATTTTTGTTATGAGACTTCGGATTAACTTGTTCGTATGTCATGTCTAAAAAAGAAGAACCGATGATGACATTCTGCACCCAAATATGTTCTGATGATATCAACGTTATCGCTAGAAAAACTAAATCTCAATGTCGAAATGATATTCATCGAATAAATTGAAGTAAATTTGAAAAATGATGTTTGCAATGGAAGGAGATAAAAGATAGTTTCTATTGTCTCATAACTACCTTTGGTTTTTGTTGTATTTTTTGGGTTTGACTTTATTTTGTACTGAGGGGAATTCAAGCCAAACTCTTTCTTTTTGAAGTTTAAAACCTTCCCATATGCCGTGTGCTAGCAAGATTCTTTTGCTTTTTTATTCCATGATTTTGGTTTTATTTTTATTCTTATAACATTACCTTTTCTTAACTTAAAATGCCTCTGAAGTATGTAAATAAGTAACAAGATATTTTATATATAATAACTGAAGCGCCAACCGTTGAAGTATGTTTTGAAACCATGAGGTAATATATTCTAAATTGTCATCGTGTTTCTTCGTTTAGATTTCAACCAGCCCCTATAACATGATGTAAGAGCCAACCCAGCCTTGGGGTATTTCTGTTTGCTACAAAGTTCCAAGTTTATTTTCATGGTTATGTGAATGTCAATTATTAACTTTATATTGACACTGTTTAGCTTTTGTTAACTCCATCTAGTTGGTACGCCTGTTTTCATTTTCATTTCTCGATTTATTTCAAGTAGATGTGTACGTTATTACAAGAGGAGTAAAAAAAACATTCTGAGGGTGGGGGGTTTCTATTAACTCGGCTAGACATTGAGAATGTGAATTGGGCTCAAAGGATTTCTCGAGACACCTTTACTGGGCCACAGACACAATAATAATAACCATTCACGCGGATGGTCATGAGCCCAATTGATTTTGATGAACAGCCTCTGTCAAAAAACATCAACAAAAAAAAACCAAAGTTTAAAATACATACAAAAATATATATAAAAAATAAACGTAACGTAAAGAAAATGGCTGCGAGTTACAACTTCGAGTTCATTAATTAATTGAGAGATCTTTCATTTTTCCGGATACATGAGACTCCAGACAATGTTGACTCGTGATGATAACACTATGTTTAATGCTGATATGAGATGGGCATAGTGGTATTATTTCACTTATATAAACAATTAACGTGACAAAAAACAATAATGTATATAAATACCTAGACAACGAAAGAAAAATAAACAAAAAAAAAATAAAATATGATTTATAATTGAACCGGACTTGAATAATAATATCCAAGTGATGATGACGTTTTCTGTTGCCTGATTGATTTTGACAAACGCTATTCATGAACAGTGGTTGTCATTATTCTTACTAAGTTTGAGACATGGAAGCCAACAAAAAATGAGGCTTTGTAACCAAACGGAGGACAGTACTTACCGGGGCCAAACTGAAATTTAAAGGAAGGGCAGGAATAAAAAACCAAAAATAAAACCAAAAATAAATATAAAATAGAAGAAATAAAATTAAAATAAGCTTGTATATGTTGAGTCGCATTATTTTTATATTAAAGAGATTATAATGCATGTGAAATATCCAGCCAAAAAAAAAAAAACTGGGGAAATAAGCAAAAAATGGTAAAATGATTGGGTTTTTGTATCTATTGTGCAATGAGACAAATTTCGTTAGATGGGGACAGAGATGGCATGAAAAGCATTGAAAAAATACCAATTTAAAGCAAAGATAAAAACTGTATATTGGTATTTGGAAGAAGAAACAACAACAAAAAATAACGGTTTGGAAGGAGTTGTTAATCAATTAGAAAGCAGAGCAGTGACCGATTACTAGAATCCGTGAATTCCGTGGAAGTGGGGTCGTTGTTGAAAATAAACAAAAGGTCTAGCTATAGCAAGTATGGTTTATGACCATGTGTAAAGACCAATATGTTTTAGGCGGCATGGACATATATACAGTTATAGTACAAACACTATTAAAGGTAGATGTGGAGAAGTTGTAGACTTTAAAGAGTTAAGCTTTCGGTATCACAAACCCAACAGATGGGAGGTTTTTTCATTTTATTCTAGTCAAATGTAAGAATAAGGTCTATTTGCTTGTTTTTTTTTTAATATTAACAGATCTCAATTGATAGAGTGATCGTAACTCTCGGGTTTTGTGTAAATCTAAACCAAAGAAAATGTTAATTCTTCATGTCATTCTACTACAATCATTAGTGGTAGGTACCTTGAAGTTTCAACATTAACAGTTTAATATACAATCAATTATTGTTTATCTATTTTTTTGATCCCCGATATATTATGTGCAATCAATCAACCAGAATCCAATTAATTTAATTATCTCAATAATTTAAACTATATTCGTTCATAATTTTAAAAATAAAGTATCTTATTTCTTCCTCGACGATCTCCTCCTCTTTTCTAAAATAGGAATTGTGCTAAACGAAACCAGACCTGCTCTAGATTTTTGTTTTTTCAATCTTTAGACCAACTCAAATGAAATATATAATTTTTCAATTGTATTTCGCTTAATTATTCAATGGATAGTAAAGTAATAAAAGAATGGTGATGTAGTTTAATCAAAAAAGTTCAAACATTAATTGAATTTCTCGACACTGTAAGCTAAAGTTTTCTTTTTTTTTCCCTTCAAATTTTTGTAAACTCGTATTTCCTTCTAGACCTTTTGTTTCCCCATTTTATTCTTTATGATCTCCAAAATAGTTATTTTTATCCGACTCCACTTGGATTTTGTTCCAATATTAAGTCGCTTCATGAAGTAGTCTGCCTTGCTCTGTCCTTGGCAAGCAGAATTGCAGCCGTCTCATAGTACAATGAATTCTCTTTTTTTTTTTAACTTGACAATAAGTATGTCGACCCGAAATCATCAAGGTTGGAACTAATAGTTACTGTTTGGATTTGGGTCACAAAAATTAAATGCAAAGTGAGGCAATCCTTTGATGTTTCTATTTTCATGTCATTGACTCTCCACACTATACAGTTATCTTATCTCTTGAGGTTTGTTAGACCGAGAGTCGGAGGACGTGTTTGAACCAACAATTAAGCCGATAGGGAAAAGGCAGATTAAGTAGTGAGGAGAGTAGCTGGAATACCAAAGCCAAGAGGGGAAGATATTACTTGAGCCGACTCCTTGTTCATGAAATAATTGGAAAGCCATGTAGTGATACAAATTTTGGAATTACAGAGGAGAAGAAGAACTCACATTCAAGCTATCAAGAGATATATAAACTTAGAATGGCCCTCTTAACTTTGATAGAAAATAATCAAAAGATATGTTAAAGATCCGGTTTCTTGGATTTTAATTGCTTGATCTTGGAATCACTTAGCTCAGTTTAAAATATGTCAATAATCGGTGAAATAGAATCTCAATTGTCACTCTGAGTTAACTGGTGGAGTGTTTCGTCACACTATATGGCAAATTCAGAGCTAAGAATTAATTATGTCCCCTAAAAAAGGCTAAGTCCAAAATATTTCAAATCATTACACAATAGTTCCTTTTCTTTGTGAGAATTGATGGATGAAGGATTAGTGGAAAACTTTGCAACACTTCAAGGGCAGATGGGTAATATGGGTGAGTACTTTCTAAGAATGACTATGGTTATTTCAGGCCCAGGAACAGCAAAAAAGACACTATTTGAAAATACCCATAACCCAAATATGAGGAAAGGAATTTGAACAATGATAACTATTTTGAAAACGAGGAAGAGAGACATACTAGCACAGTGGTCTTGATGGAGCATTTTCAACTAAACTATTCTGACATAATATCCGACTGAACTACATAACATAGTTATAAAACTAACTAAAAGGGACTCAATTATGAAATGCTACGTTTTCGAGACTTGAAGTCTTTTACCAATGACCCTTTTTTATTCATAGTTACTAACTTAAGGTATCTATGACTATGCAATTTTGTTTCTTTTCATATGTGTAGGTTTATTTATACATTTGATGGCAAAGGTTTATACTTCATATACCATTTGTTTCAATTCCCTTTTTTAATATAAAATTAATTAAGTCAGATTTAAAATTCATGCTATTCATTTGATTTGAATAATTTTCTATTGTTTTCAATGTATTGTACAGAAATTATGCGTATGGTAATTTACTGCCAAATTGTACATTTTGAGTGTTCACATAACGAGCTCTGTTCAAGTATAGAAGTTGGGACAATAGAATCATTTATTGGGGATATCATGTCTCTGAACAATTGGAGAGAAAATCTGGAATTCTATGCCTGAAATGGCATTTGTTTGAACTCATTTTTTTTTTTTTGCTCTGAATTAATTTACATGAATTTCCGTATAACTGGTGAATCAACCAGTTATAGACCGGATTAATATTTTACTTTAAAGTCTCGACAAGGATCATAGTCTCGAGATTATACCTAATGGCATATTCTTGAAAATCTAGAATTTAATCACCAAACGTCTTCAGTCAGCGCCTGCCATCTGATCTCGTCTAGACCATGTTAATAAATATCAAATTTCTCTCATAACCGCTCAAAAATAAGGTCTCGATCAACCTATTTTTTATAATTATTATATTGTTCTTAACTTTGATTCCATGGCCCGGAATAAGTCCCCCATTTAGCAGTTGAGCGGGCATTTCCGTTATCAAGTGGTGGGTTTCATTGTTTCCACTGAAGGACCAGATTCCTAATATACAAAAAAACAAAACACATAGATATCCACTTACACCCCCATGTTCATCATAGTTGCACGGGATTGTTTCTACTTTTATGATTTCTGGCGGCGGCGGCAGAAGCAGAAACGGAAGAGCAGTAAAATAAACCGAACACTCTGATTGATTGAGATCACAAAAATTCCAATATTTTCTTTCAAGAGGCTTAGTAATCATTTAATATTAGGTAATCAAGAAATATGAAGCAAAGCTAAATGCTAGCAAATAGGCTGTTGCTGATTGGAATTCCAATAGAATCCCTAATAATCATCCAGGAGTCTTTAATATTCACTGAATCTCGTACTGAGCGTCTCAGTAAAGCCCATTTATCATGAAATTGATTCATTTTTTAATCTACCAGAAGACCTAAAAGCCAAGAAACCAATGAACCCAAAAAGAACCCGTGTTCGCCGCGCGCTTGACGTCTCTATTTCAGTGACAGAGTTGGTTGCCTACGCCGCGAGGCAATAAGTAGAAATACTGATACTTAAATGTTTGATTGATTGATAGAATGAATCTCATTCGGTGAAAGTGACTCTAACTTCCTAGATTAATTGAAACCATCGAGACCAGAATTGGTGATGCTGTTGCTGCTGCTTCAGCCTCGACAACTAGAACAGCAATCAAGGCTAATATAACAACTATGACAATCCATTGAAGTGAACTTGGTGAAGTTAGAAACCAAAGCTCAAGAATTTGATTGATTTCTACTTTTAATATCATTATTATTATTATTTACTGATAAAATTACGTACCTTTGGTGATATAATATATAATAATAATAATATTGACAATTAAAAGACATTGCTTAGGTTTATGGCTTTCTTGGTTTCAGAGCAAGGCCTGTTCTTGAATCTTTTGACCCTAGCAGAGGTCCTCCACTAGGCTGGTAAAGTTTAACATTATGTTTTGTGGAATATAGATTACAAAACAATGGTGGAATTCATAACAGATAAGCTGTTTGATACCTATAGGATTATATTGACAGTTTGATGTAAAAGTAAACTCCTTGAGGGATCAATGGGTTATAATGAAATTTAATGAATATTTATCTGCTTGGTAAAATGTGGAGCTGCGGTGAGAACGAAATCAGCCATTAGACAAGGGACACAGACAGCCATTGAGGAGTAACTTGAAGAAAAAGTCTGTTATAGATGACTGCTGGGGAGAAATCCATCTGGTAGTCTAGACTTTGAGTTAGAGGCTGCACTACTCACACCAAACCACACGTCCCGACCTTGCTGTTAAACTTGGGTGTGGATGGTCTACTTAACCAAGGGAGTCATAATAATGGATAAAAGACTCCGAGGTTTATTCTATTTACGACTGGAAAATAGTTTACCACCAACTAACAGCCACAGCAAGTGTAACCTGTCACTGTTGAGTGTTTGGTAATGGAATCGCATTGCTCCGACTGGTAGAAACCAGAAATAAACTGATTTTGTATAATTTTTTTTTTTTTTAATTCTCCCGCAACCAATATCCAGATTAGAAGAAATAAAAAACAAAAAGTAGAAGAATTTCAAAATTTCAAAATTTCAGGATTTCATCAATTTTACTCCATGATTGCCGCTGTAGAATATTCATAGTTAGTTTGGTAATTAGTTGTTGGGGTTGCTTTGATTGTCAAGTAGGTAATGCCTCGGCTGTGGTAAAGTTAGTTATTTCCTTTCAATCATTTTACTTTTTAACAGGCCAATTGAATAGTCGCTGCTGCTGTTCGTTTTGGTTCAAGCCATGAACGGAATGGGAGGATGAGGAGGAGGAGCTTCGAAGTAGCTGATTATTTTTAAGTTGAGCTGAAAGAGTTCTGTGTGTCTTGAACGGGCAGGAGGAACAATCGCTGCTGCCCACCTGCCCTTTGGTTATCCATTAGCCATTCGTTCGTAGCCATTCGTTCGTAGGATCATCTCTTGGGCTGTCGTTTAGTGCTGTTTGGCGTCTTTTGAGGCTTTTAGAATCCTTTGGCGTCCTTGAGAACCCAATCAACCACCACCTTTAACGGCCTTTTCCTGGTATTTTTCCCCTGTATTCCCCTGGCCTCTTGTTGGCCTCTTGCTGGCCCCTTTCGTGACCTCATTCTGGCCTCTTCCTGGCCTCTTCCTGGCCTCTTCCTGGCCTCTTCCTCTGTCTCTTGCCAACCTTCACTGACTTTCCCTGTGGCGGCGAAACCATATAGCAGATTAGGTACATCCTTTGCTGATTGGCCACTTCTATAATTTCTTTTTAGGCCCAAGATTTCTATCGTTCGAGATCGTCATTTCACTCGGGGCGCGTTCTTGACCATTTGCTTGCCGCTGATTGGCTGCGTGGTGTTTCTTATCTGTCGTCAACACACCAAAATACCCCAAAACATCTAAACCACAATAAAAAGCAAAAAAAACAAAGTTTCAAATAAATTGTAATAAAAAATCAAATGTAAACAATCACAATCTAAATTCACTATCACCAACCCTCAACTACTATACATCTTCCATATCATCCAATCCTCGCTCTTATTGCTATAAAAACCAGTCAGTCCACTAAATCTTCTCCTCCTAAGCCTCCCGAAGCCCTTGGAACTTTATCTTTATCGCTCTCTCATCCTTATAAACCACCCTCATCACTAGCCACAAGCAACTGTTATCTCTTAAGCCTCTCTCTCACTCCTCATCTGTTCAATTCCCCCAAAACTATTTATATCCAGCCTTTCCCATCTTTTTCTTTCTTTCTTCTTCTTTTTTTTTATTTTATTCCTTTTTTTTTCTGTATATTCCTTCTCCAAATATCTCCATCAATCATACATCTATAATGGCTTCTAACGCTTCTGTCCTCGCAAAATACATGGCCCTCCCCCAGAAGGGTGCCATCTTGGCTGAATACATCTGGGTCGACGGTACAAACAGTATCCGATCAAAATGCAGAACCCTCTACGAAAAGCCCTCTTCTCCTGAAGACCTCCCCGAATGGAACTTTGATGGTTCTTCAACTGAACAGGCCCCCGGTGACAACTCAGACATTTACCTCAGACCTGTTGCCATCTACCCCGATCCTCTCAGACTCGGTGACAACATTATTGTTCTTGCTGAGTGCTACAACTCCGACGGCTCACCTAACGGAACCAACTACAGACACGAATGTGCCAAGCTCATGGAAGCCCACAAGGACTCTGAGATCTGGTTCGGTATCGAGCAGGAATACACCCTCTTTGACAACCTTGGAAACCCCTACGGATGGCCCACTGGTGGTTTCCCTGCTCCCCAGGGACCTTACTACTGCGGTGTCGGTAACGGCAAGGTATACTGCCGTGACATTGTCGAGGCCCACTACAAGGCCTGTCTTTACACTGGTATCCGCATCTCTGGTGTCAATGCCGAAGTCATGCCCTCCCAGTGGGAGTTCCAAGTCGGACCCTGTGAAGGTATTTCTATGGGTGATGAGCTCACTCTTTCCCGATATCTGCTTCACCGTGTGGCTGAAGACTTTGGTGTCACTATTTCTTTCCACCCCAAGCCACTCAAGGGTGACTGGAACGGTGCTGGTTGCCACACCAACGTTTCTACCAAGGAGATGCGTGAACCCGGTGGAATGAAGCACATTGAGGAGGCTATTGAGAAGCTCGCTAAGCGCCACAAGGAACACATTGCCGTCTACGGTGAGGACAATGACTTGCGTCTTACTGGTCGCCACGAGACTGCCTCTGCTACCACCTTTTCTTACGGTGTTGCTAACCGTGGTTGCTCAGTGCGAATTCCCCGTTCCGTCGCTAAGGAGGGTTATGGATACTTTGAGGACAGACGTCCTGCTTCTAACATTGATCCCTACCTTGTTACTGGAATCATTGTCGAGACCATTCTCGGCAGCATTCCCGACGTTGACGTTGCCAAGCAGGTTTCGAAGTAGTAAGGGAAGCTGGCAAAGAACTTTTTAGTGTTTCCCCCATAGTTTAATGCGCATAGATTAATGAACTTTTTGATGGCAAAACATGGTAATCTACAACTGTAAATCGTAGTAAATGGAGGTTGGCTTTATTTGACGTATCGGTTAGTAAAGGCAATATCAGATTATAATCGATAAGGCTTGGAGCGTCAGGCTGTGCTTTGAAATAAAAAACGGCAATAAATAAACAAATAAACAAATAAACAACGATATAAATTATAGTCTCTCAACGAGATACAACAAAGTAAAAAGAGGATGAATTACGAACGAGGACCAACTCTCTAATTAATTATCAGTCTGGGTTTAAATGGTTAGTTAACTCTGGTTCTAGCTGATTCTGGGATATATATCAAGTTGGTTTGGGGGTTATAAACAAGGTAAACCGTATAGACGTATATATGTATAAACTTATATGTTAAAATGCATGTCCATATAACCCAAATATGTAAACAAATGTATACTGTATATACCATTAAATTTTGGTTATAGACTATCTTCAAATTGATACTATATCGTATAATTATGATAATAATTATTTTTACATGTATATATTCTATTATTTTTATTAATTGAAATACTAGCAACAGAGGGGGAACTACACAGCACCTGGTCAAGTTTAAAATAAGCAGACTCAATTTCAGATGGTTTGGTCTTTAAGTGTGGGTTTTGTGTGGGGATGTTGATTCTTCTTATCAGATCTATCCATATCTTTTATTATAATCTGATAAGGACCCAAGAACAGATTGAATATAGGGCTATACGGCGGTATATTACGTTTATTGAATAGCAAACATAGGGTAAATAAGAGAGAATATTGAATATATCACAAATTGTATTATAATTGTAAATATAAATCTTTATATAATTTCGATGTAGCAGTAGTAAATGATAATATAGTTATGCTGTAACTTTGTGGCATTGTGCCGGTTGTAACATGGAAAAGTTCTGGATTGTAACAAGATAAGTAGATGCATTTATCAGTTTAGCAACGACAGGGTTATATTATATGTCAATTCTAAACAAAGTGAGTAAAGAAGAAAACAAAAGGAATCAGCTGTAACTTTAAGGATCGACCAAGTTCTAAAAGACAATTATCATTGCCCACAAGGGCTACTACTACAAAGCCATTTTTCTTTCACTGGTTTGTCGTGTCTATAAATTTCAGTCTATTAATAGGTGATGAACTGAACTTGCAACAGAGCCTTTCAAATCATTCATGTAACGACGGGTCACGACGGCGGGGACTTAAACATGCAAGGGACTGATACTTTGAGATATAAAAAATAAGTTTACATATATATTATTGTTATTATAAGAAAATAAAACGGTCTAAAAGATGTGGAGAGGTGTTTCATATATATGAGATCAACATTATGGCGTTGAATCATACTTTTAGAGAGTTTAAGACAAATTGAAAGTTAGAGATAACAAGGAGAAAAAACAATTGTTCAAGGGTTCATGATGAATCTTTTCCATGATTCTATCGTTTACTTTGGTTTGTAGCAATTTGTTTCTATCATTTACAATTAATTCTAATGAGATCATTCATAACAATTCACAAATAAAATAATCCGTAGAGCAAGGTGGTGTTTCTTCAAGAGTTCAGATATAAAAAAAGACACAATTTTCTTATTTTTAAAACTACATATCTTGATACTAACAAGAAAAGAACAAACACGTTTAGTCTATTTAGTTAGCTCTATAATCTGAGAAACTAGTAATGAATTATTGGAATATAAAAGTTTAATCAGAAAAACTTATACTCAAGAGATAATCGATATAAAATATAACAAAAATCAATTCATTTTAGGCAGATGCTAATGGCTCACTGTCGATTCTATTCATCTTATTCTTATTGATTGTCGTTGTATACTTCCCGGTCCTTCGGCACTCTTGATTTTCGCTTCCTGGGGAGACCTGCATAATAGAAAACTTATTGTGAAAATAACCAACTCAACAAAACTCAATACCAGACCCTATTAAGCTTTTTTTTTTTTTTTTTTTTTTTTTTTTGAAAGTATGATAAAATACTATGAAATTTATATTTTTATTCTTGTATGTAAACACGGTTTAGTTTCTAGATATTCACAATTCGAAATACTGGCCTGGCAACAATCAAAATTAAAATATAGCAGATCAGGTACGATAAAAAACAAACAAGCAAAAAAGAAAATAGGTACAACGATTCATTTTCAAGCCTTGAGTTTTCTACAATAGACCATGAAATCACTAATCGTATCATTTGTTGCCGATCTCTTTGAAAGAGTTACATCACCGTTCCAGGACTATGCATCCTTGGAGTGGAGGGAAGGTCAAAATGGTAAAACTTTTGTGTCAGTGGAAGGAATAAAACTAGTTCTATAACAAAAATACAATATTTTGAGACTCTAAAAGTCGGTTTAGTACTTTTAATGCTTTAGAAATACTCCAAAGGTTCAAATTAAAAATGAATGAATGAATGAATATATATATATTTTTTTT